>JAEIFX010000240.1:0-24114 GCA_018904325.1 Drosophila murphyi
TTTTGTTTCACAAATCGAGCAATTTCTAAAAATACCTTCATATTTGAAGTGGGGCCAATTTTGACAGAGATATGTGCATTAATACAATATATAACTTTAGATGAGTCTGAAGTCATTTGTATAAATGCAGTTTTGTTTGCACAAATCGAGCAGTACTAAATACCTTCTTCTTTGAAGTGGAGGCCAATTTTGTGAGATATGGCCATTAATATAATATATAATTTTAGATGAGTCTGAAGTCCTTTAGTTTCAAATCGAGCAATTTTTAAATAGAGTAACTTTTCAGATTTTAAGTGGGGCCATTTTTGAGTGGAGATATGGCCATTAATACAATATATAATTTTAGATGAAGTCATTTTGTTTTAATGCAGTTTTGTTTCAAAATCGAGCAATTTCTAAAAGTAACTTCATATTTGAGGTAAATGCCCATTTTTGACAGAGATATGGCCATTAATATAATATATAATTTTAGATGAGTCTGAAGTCATTTTGTTTTAAATGCAGTTTTGTTTAAAAAAAATCGAGATTTAAGTAACTTTAAAGTGGGCCCATTTTTGACAGAGATATGGCCATTAATATAATATATAATTTTAGATGAGTCTGAAGTCATTTTTTTTTAAATGCAGTTTTGTTTTAAATGACGGGGCATTTTGACGGAGATATGGCCATTAATACAATATATAATTTTAGATGAGTCTGAAGTCATTTTCTTTAAATGCAGTTTTGTTTCAAAAAATCGAGCAATTTCTAAAAGTAACTTCATATTTTATGTGGGGCCATTTTTGACGGAGATATGGCCATTAATACAATATATAATTTAGATGAGTCTGAAGACATTTTGTTTAAATGCAGTTTTGTTTAAAAAATCGAGCAAATTCTAAAAATAACTTCATTATTGAAGTGATGCCATTTTTGACGGAGATATGGCCATTAATATAATATATAATTTTAGATGAGTCTGAAGTCATTTTCTTTAAATGCAGTTTTGTTTAAAAAATCGAGCAAATTTAAAAATAACTTCATATTTTAAGTGGGATTTTTGACGGAGATATGGCCATTAATACAATATATAATTTAGATGAGTCTGAAGTCATTTTGTTTAAATGCAGTTTTGTTTCAAAATCGAGCAAATTCTAAAAATACCTTCATATTTGAATGTGGGGCCATTTTTGACGGAGATATGGCCATTAATACCATATATATAATTTTAGATGAGTCTGAAGTCATTTTTTTAAATGCAGTTTTGTTTAAAAATCGAGCAAAGTCTAAAAAGTAACTTCATATTGAAGTGGGGCCATTTTTTGACGGAGATATGGCCATTAATATAATATATAATTTTAGATGAGTCTGAAGTCATTTTCTTTAAATGCAGTTTTGTTTAAAAATCGAGCAATTTCTAAAAAGTAACTTCATATTTGGAATGGGGCCATTTTTGACAGAGATATGGCCATTAATATAATATATAATTTTAGATGAGTCTGAAGTCATTTTGTTTAAATGCAGTTTTGTTTAAAAATCGAGCAAATTCTAAAAATAACTTCATATATTGGAGTGGAAACATTTTTGACGGAGATATGGCCATTAACATAATATATAATTTTAGATGAGTCTGAAGTCATTTTCTTTAAATGCAGTTTTGTTTTAAAAATCGAGCAATTTCTAAAAATACCTTCATATTTGAAGTGAAACATTTTTTGACGGAGATATGGCCATTAATACAATATATAACTTTAGATGAGTCTGAAGTCATTTTCTTTAAATGCAGTTTTGTTTTAAAAATCGAGCAATTTCTAAAAATACCTTCATATTTGAAGTGGGGCCATTTTTGACAGAGATATGGCCATTAATATAATATATAATTTTAGATGAGTCTGAAGACATTTTCTTTAAATGCAGTTTTGTTTAAAAAAGCAATTTCTAAAAATAACTTCATATTTGAAGTGGGGCCATTTTTGACGGAGATATGGCCATTAATACAATATATTAATTTTAGGTGAGTCTGAAGTCATTTTCTTTAAATGCAGTTTTGTTTCAAAAATCGAGCAATTTCTAAAAATATTGGCCATTAATATAATATATAATTTTAGATGAGTCTGAAGACATTTTCTTTAAATGCAGTTTGTTTCAAAATTGAGCAAAGTCTAAAAATAACTTCATATTTTAAGTGTGGGGCCATTTTTGGTGGAGATATGGCCATTAATATAATATATAATAATTTTAGATGAGTCTGAAGTCATTTTGTTTAAATGCAGTTTTGTTTCACAAATCGAGCAATTTCTAAAAATACCTTCATATTTGAAGTGGGGCCATTTTTGACAGAGATATGGCCATTAATACAATAAATAATTTTGGATGAGTCTGAAGACATTTTCTTTAAATGCAGTTTTGTTTCAAAAATCGAGCAATTTCTAAAAATACCTTCATATTGGAAGTGGGGCCATTTTTGACGGAGATATGGCCATTAATACAATATATAACTTTAGATGAGTCTGAAGTCATTTTGTTTAAATGCAGTTTTGTTTCACAAATCGAGCAATTTCTAAAAATACCTTCATATTTGAAGTGGGGCCATTTTTGACGGAGATATGGCCATTAATATAATATATAATTTTAGATGAGTCTGAAGTCCTTTTGTTTAAATGCAGTTTTGTTTTAAAAATCTAGCAAAGTATAAAAATAACTTCATATTTTATGTGGGGCCATTTTTGATGGAGATATGGCCATTAATACAATATATAATTTTAGATGAGTCTGAAGTCATTTTGTTTAAATGCAGTTTTGTTTCAAAAATCGAGCAAAGTCTAAAAATAACTTCATTATTTGGAGTGGGGCCATTTTTGACGGACATATGGCCATTAATACAATATATAATTTTAGATGAGTCTGAAGTCATTTTCTTTAAATGCAGTTTTGTTTAAAAATCGAGCAATTTCTAAAAGTAACTCCATATTTGAAGTGGGGCCATTTTTGACGGAGATATGGCCATTAATATAATATATAACTTTAGATGAGTCTGAAGTCATTTTGTTTAAATGCAGTTTTGTTTCACAAATCGAGCAATTTCTAAAAATACCTTCATTTTTGAAGTGGGGCCATTTTTGACGGAGATATGGCCATTAATATAATATATAATTTTAGATGAGTCTGAAGTCATTTTGTTTAAATGCAGTTTTGTTTCAAAAATCGAGCAATTTCTAAAAATAACTTCATTATTGGCGTGGGGCCATTTTTGACGGAGATATGGCCATTAATACAATATATAATTTTAGATGAGTCTGAAGTCATTTTCTTTAAATGCAGTTTTGTTTCAAAAATCGAGCAATTTCTAAAAATACCTTTCTCATATTTGAAGTGGGGCCATTTTTGACAGAGATATGGCCATTAATATAATATATAATTTTAGATGAGTCTGAAGTCATTTTGTTTAAATGCAGTTTTGTTTAAAAATCGAGCAATTTCTAAAAATAACTTCATATTTATGTGGGGCCATTTTTGACGGAGATATGGCCATTAATATAATATATAATTTTAGATGAGTCTGAAGTCATTTTGTTTTAATGCAGTTTTGTTTCAAAAATCGAGCAATTTCTAAAAGTAACTTCATATTTGATGTGGGGCATTTTTGATGGAGATATGGCCATTAATACAATAAATAATTTTATATGAGTCTGAAGTCATTCTGTTTAAATGCAGTTTTGTTTCAAAAATCGAGCAATTTCTAAAAGTAACTTCATATTTTAAGTGGGGCCATTTTTGACAGAGATATGGCCATTAATACAATATATAATTTTAGATGAGTCTGAAGTCATTTTCTTTAAATGCAGTTTTGTTTCAAAAAATCGAGCAATTTCTAAAAGTAACTCCATATTTGAAGTGGGGCCATTTTTGACGGAGATATGGCCATTAATACAATATATAATTTTAGATGAGTCTGAAGTCATTTTCTTTAAATGCAGTTTTGTTTCAAAAATCGAGCAATTTCTAAAAAATAACTTCATATTTGAAGTGGGGCCATTTTTGACGGAGATATGGCCATTAATATAATATATAATTTTAGATGAGTCTGAAGTCATTTTGTTTAAATGCAGTTTTGTTTCAAAAATCGAGCAATTTCTAAAAATACCTTCATATTTGAAGTGAGGCCATTTTGACGGAGATATGGCCATTAATATAATATATAATTTTAGATGAGTCTGAAGTCATTTTGTTTAAATGCAGTTTTGTTTTAAAAATCGAGCAAATTCTAAAAATAACTTCATATTTTGTGTGGGGCCATTTTTGACGGAGATATGGCCATTAATACAATATATAATTTTAGATGAGTCTGAAGTCATTTTGTTTAAATGCAGTTTTGTTTAAAAAAACGAGCAATTTCTAAAAATAACTTCATATTTAAAGTGGAGCCATTTTTGACAGAGATATGGCCATTAAGACGATATATAATTTTAGATGAGTCTGAAGTCATTTTCTTTAAATGCAGTTTTGTTTCAAAAATCGAGCAAAATTCTAAAAATATCTTCAGATTTGGAGTGGGGCCATTTTTTGACGGAGATATGGCCATTAATACAATATATAATTTTAGATGAGTCTGAAGTCATTTTCTTTAAATGCAGTTTTGTTTCAAAAATCGAGCAAAATTCTAAAAATATCTTCAGATTTTAAGTGGGGCCATTTTTGACGGAGATATGGCCATTAATACAATATATAATTTTAGATGAGTCTGAAGTCATTTTCTTTAAATGCAGTTTTGTTTCAAAAATCGAGCAATTTCTAAAAATAACTTCATATTTGAAGTGGGGCCATTTTTGACGGAGATATGGCCATTAATACAATATATAATTTTAGATGAGTCTGAAGACATTTTCTTCAAATGCAGTTTTGTTTTAAAAATCGAGCAATTTCTAAAAGTAACTTCATATTTGAAGTGGGGCCATTTTTGACGGAGATATGGCCATTGATAATAATATATAATTTTAGATGAGTGTGAAGTCATTTTTTTTAAATGCAGTTTTGCTTCAAAAATCGAGCAAATTCTATAAATAAATTCATATTTGATGTGGGGCCATTTTTGACGGAGATATGGCCATTAATACAATATATAATTTTAGATGAGTCTGAAGTCATTTTGTTTAAATGCAGTTTTGTTTCCAAAATCGAGCAATTTCTAAAAGTAACTTCATATTTGAAGTGGGGCCATTTTTGACGGAGATATGGCCATTAATACAATATATAATTTTAGATGAGTCTGAAGTCATTTTGTTTAAATGCAGTTTTGTTTCAAAAATCGAGCAATTTCTAAAAGTAACTTCATATTTGAAGTGGGGCCATTTTTGACGGAGATATGGCCATTAATACAATATATAATTTTAGATGAGTCTGAAGTCATTTTGTTTAAATGCAGTTTTGTTTAAAAAATCGAGCAATTTCTAAAAGTAACTCCATATTTGAAGTGGGGCCATTTTTGACAGAGATATGGCCATTAATACAATATATAATTTTAGATGAGTCTGAAGTCATTTTTTTTAAATGCAGTTTTGTTTAAAAATCAAGCAAATTCTAAAAATACCTTCATATTTGAAGTGGGGCCATTTTTGACGGAGATATGGCCATTAATACAATATATAATTTTAGATGAGTCTGAAGTCATTTTCTTTAAATGCAGTTTTGTTTCAAAAATCGAGCAAAGTCTAAAAATAACTTCATATTTGGAGTGGGGCCATTTTTGACGGAGATATGGCCATTAATACAATATATAATTTTAGATGAGTCTGAAGTCATTTTCTTTAAATGCAGTTTTGTTTCAAAAATCGAGCAATTTCTAAAAGTAACTTCATATTTGAAGTGGGGCCATTTTTGACGGAGATATGGCCATTAATACAATATATAATTTTAGATGAGTCTGAAGTCATTTTCTTTAAATACAGTTTTGTTTAAAAATCGAGCAATTTCTAAAAGTAACTTCATATTTGAAGTGGGGCCATTTTTGACAGAGATATGGCCATTAATACAATATATAACTTTAGATGAGTCTGAAGTCATTTTGTTTAAATTCAGTTTTGTTTCAAAAATCGAGCAAATTCTAAAAATACCTTCATATTTGAAGTGGGGCCATTTTTGACGGGAAAAAGCTTTATAATTTTTTATTTTAGATGAGTCTGAAGTCATTTTTTTAAATGCAGTTTTGTTTCCAAAATCGAGCAAAGTCTAAAAGTAACTTCATATTTTATGTGGGGCCATTTTTGACGGAGATATGGCCATTAATACAATATATAATTTTAGATGAGTCTGAAGTCATTTTTTTTAATAGTTTAAGTACTTTTGTTTCAAAAATCGAGCAAAGTATAAAAATATTTATTTTATGTGGGGCCATTTTGATGGAGATATGGCCTTTCAATATATAATTTTAGATGAGTCTGAAGTCATTTTCTTTAAATGCAGTTTTGTTTCAAAAATCGAGCAATTTCTAAAAGTAACTTCATATTTTATGTGGGGCCATTTTTGACGGAGATATGGCCATTAATACAATATATAATTTTAGATGAGTCTGAAGTCATTTTCTTTAAATACAGTTTTGTTTAAAAAATCGAGCAATTTCTAAAAGTAACTCCATATTTGAAGTGGGGCCATTTTTGACAGAGATATGGCCATTAATACAATATATAACTTTAGATGAGTCTGAAGTCATTTTGTTTAAATGCAGTTTTGTTTAAAAAATCGAGCAAATTCTAAAAATACCTTCATATTTGAAGTGGGGCCATTTTTGACAGAGATATGGCCATTAATACAATATATAATTTTAGATGAGTCTGAAGTCATTTTGTTTAAATGCAGTTTTGTTTCAAAAATCGAGCAATTTCTAAAAGTAACTTCATATTTTATGTGGGGCCATTTTTGACAGAGATATGGCCATTAATAAAATATATAATTTTAGATGAGTCTGAAGTCATTTTGTTTAAATGCAGTTTTGTTTCACAAATCGAGCAATTTCTAAAAGTAACTTCATATTTTAAGTGGGGCCATTTTTGACAGAGATATGGCCATTAATACAATAAATAATCTTGGATGAGTCTGAAGACATTTTCTTTAAATGCAGTTTTGTTTAAAAATCGAGCAATTTCTAAAAGTAACTCCATATTTGAAGTGGGGCCATTTTTGACAGAGATATGGCCATTAATACAATATATAATTTTAGATGAGTCTGAAGTCATTTTGTTTAAATGCAGTTTTGTTTCAAAAATCGAGCAATTTCAAAAAATAACTTCATATTTGAAGTGGGGCCATTTTTGACAGAGATATGGCCATTAATATAATATATAATTTTAGATGAGTCTGAAGTCATTTTGTTTAAATGCAGTTTTGTTTAAAAAATCGAGCAATTTCTAAAAGTAACTTCATATTTGAAGTGGGGCCATTTTTGACGGAGATATGGCCATTAATATAATATATAATTTTAGATGAGTCTGAAGTCATTTTCTTTAAATGCAGTTTTGTTTAAAAAATCGAGCAATTTCTAAAAGTAACTCCATATTTGAAGTGGGGCCATTTTTGACAGAGATATGGCCATTAATACAATATATAATTTTAGATGAGTCTGAAGTCATTTTCTTTAAATGCAGTTTTGTTTCAAAAATCGAGCAAATTCTAAAAATACCTTCATATTTGAAGTGGGGCCATTTTTGACGGAGATATGGCCATTAATACAATATATAATTTTAGATGAGTCTGAAGTCATTTTCTTTAAATGCAGTTTTGTTTCAAAAATCGAGCAATTTCTAAAAGTAACTTCATATTTTAAGTGGGGCCATTTTTGACGGAGATATGGCCATTAATACAATATATAATTTTAGATGAGTCTGAAGTCATTTTCTTTAAAAGCAGTTTTGTTTCAAAAATCGAGCAAATTCTAAAAATAACTTCATATTTTATGTGGGGCCATTTTTGACGGAGATATGGCCATTAATATAATATATAATTTTAGATGAGTCTGAAATCATTTTCTTTAAATGCAGTTTTGTTTCAAAAATCGAGCAATTTCTAAAAGTAACTTCATATTTGAAGTGGGGCCATTTTTGACGGAGATATGGCCATTAATACAAATATATAATTTTAGATGAGTCTGAAGTCATTTTCTTTAAATGCAGTTTTGTTTCAAAAATCGAGCAATTTCTAAAAATACCTTCATATTTTAAGTGGGGCTATTTTTGACGGAGATATGGCCATTAATACAATATATAATTTTAGATGAGTCTGAAGTCATTTTCTTTAAATGCAGTTTTGTTTCAAAAATCGAGCAATTTCTAAAAGTAACTCCATATTTGAAGTGGGGCCATTTTTGACAGAGATATGGCCATTAATACAATATATAATTTTAGATGAGTCTGAAGTCATTTTGTTTAAATGCAGTTTTGTTTCACAAATCGAGCAATTTCTAAAAAATAACTTCATATTTGAAGTGGGGCCATTTTTGACAGAGATATGGCCATTAATATAATATATAATTTTAGATGAGTCTGAAGTCATTTTGTTTAAATGCAGTTTTGTTTCAAAAATCGAGCAATTTCTAAAAGTAACTTCATATTTGAAGTGGGGCCATTTTTGACAGAGATATGGCCATTAATATAATATATAATTTTAGATGAGTCTGAAGTCATTTTCTTTAAATGCAGTTTTGTTTCAAAAATCGAGCAAAGTCTAAAAATAACTTCATATTTTAAGTGGGGCCATTTTTGACGGAGATATGGCCATTAATACAATATATAATTTTAGATGAGTCTGAAGTCATTTTCTTTAAATGCAGTTTTGTTTCAAAAAATCGAGCAATTTCTAAAAATAACTTCATATTTTAAGTGGGGCCATTTTTGACGGAGATATGGCCATTAATACAATATATAATTTTAGATGAGTCTGAAGACATTTTCTTTAAATGCAGTTTTGTTTCAAAAAATCGAGCAATTTCTAAAAGTAACTCCATATTTGAAGTGGGGCCATTTTTGACAGAGATATGGCCATTAATATCAATATATAATTTTAGATGAGTCTGAAGTCATTTTGTTTAAATGCAGTTTTGTTTCAAAAATCGAGCAATTTCTAAAAATACCTTCATATTTGAAGTGGGGCCTTAATTTTGACGGAGATATGGCCATTAATATACAATATATAATTTTAGATGAGTCTGAAGTCATTTTTTTAAATGCAGTTTTGTTTCAAAAATCGAGCAATTTCTAAAAATACCTTCATATTTGAAGTGGGGCCATTTTTGACAGAGATATGGCCATTAATATAATATATAATTTTAGATGAGTCTGAAGTCATTTTGTTTAAATGCAGTTTTGTTTTAAAAATCGAGCAAAGTCTAAAAATAACTTCATATTTTATGTGGGGCCATTTTTGATGGAGATATGGCCATTAATACAATATATAATTTTAGATGAGTCTGAAGTCATTTTGTTTAAATGCAGTTTTGTTTCAAAAATCGAGCAAAGTCTAAAAATAACTTCATTATTGGCGTGGGGCCATTTTTGACGGAGATATGGCCATTAATAAAATATATAATTTTAGATGAGTCTGAAGTCATTTTGTTTAAATGCAGTTTTGTTTAAAAAATCGAGCAATTTCCAAAAGTAACTTCATTTTTTAAGTGGGGCCATTTTTGACAGAGATATGGCCATTAATACAATATATAATTTTAGATGAGTCTGAAGACATTTTCTTTAAATGCAGTTTTGTTTCAAAAATCGAGCAAAGTCTAAAAATAACTTCATTATTGGCGTGGGGCCATTTTTGACGGAGATATGGCCATTAATACAATATATAATTTTAGATGAGTCTGAAGTCATTTTCTTTAAATGCAGTTTTGTTTCAAAAATCGAGCAATTTCTAAAAGTAACTTCATATTTTATGTGGGGCCATTTTTGACGGAGATATGGCCATTAATACAATATATAATTTTAGATGAGTCTGAAGACATTTTCTTTAAATGCAGTTTTGTTTAAAAAATCGAGCAATTTCTAAAAGTAACTCCATATTTGAAGTGGTGCCATTTTTGACAGAGATATGGCCATTAATACAATATATAATTTTAGATGAGTCTGAAGTCATTTTCTTTAAATGCAGTTTTGTTTAAAAAATCGAGCAATTTCTAAAAGTAACTTTATTATTGGAGTGGGCCCATTTTTGAGGGAGATATGGCCATTAATATAATATATAATTTTAGATGAGTCTGAAGTCATTTTCTTTAAATGCAGTTTTGTTTCAAAAATCGAGCAAAGTCTAAAAATAACTTCATATTTGAAGTGGGGCCATTTTTGACGGAGATATGGCCATTAATTCAATATATAATTTTAGATGAGTCTGAAGTCATTTTCTTTAAATGCAGTTTTGTTTCAAAAATCGAGCAATTTCTAAAAGTAACTTCATATTTTATGTGGGACTATTTTTGACAGAGATATGGCCATTAACACAATAAATAATCTTGGATGAGTCTGAAGTCATTTTCTTTAAATGCAGTTTTGTTTCAAAAATCGAGCAATTTCTAAAAATACCTTCATATTTGAAGTGGGGCCAATTTTGACAGAGATATGGCCATTAATACAATATATAACTTTAGATGAGTCTGAAGTCATTTTGTATAAATGCAGTTTTGTTTCACAAATCGAGCAATTTCTAAAAATACCTTCATATTTGAAGTGGGGCCAATTTTGACAGAGATATGGCCATTAATATAATATATAATTTTAGATGAGTCTGAAGTCCTTTTGTTTAAATGCAGTTTTGTTTTAAAAATCTAGCAAAGTATAAAAATAACTTCATATTTTATGTGGGGCCATTTTTGATGGAGATATGGCCATTAATACAATATATAATTTTAGATGAGTCTGAAGTCATTTTGTTTTAATGCAGTTTTGTTTCAAAAATCGAGCAAAGTCTAAAAATAACTTCATTATTGGCGTGGGGCCATTTTTGACGGAGATATGGCCATTAACATAATATATAATTTTAGACGAGTCTGAAGTCATTTTCTTTAAATGCAGTTTTGTTTAAAAAATCGAGCAATTTCTAAAAGTAACTTTATTATTGGAGTGGGCCCATTTTTGACAGAGATATGGCCATTAATATAATATATAATTTTAGATGAGTCTGCAGTCATTTTCTTTAAATGCAGTTTTGATTCATAAATCGAGCAAAGTATAAAAATAACTTCATTATTGGCGTGGGGCCATTTTTGACGGAGATATGGCCATTAATACAATATATAATTTTAGATGAGTCTGAAGTCATTTTCTTTAAATGCAGTTTTGTTTAAAAATCGAGCAATTTCTAAAAGTAACTTCATATTTTATGTGGGGCCATTTTTGACGGAGATATGGCCATTAATACAATATATAATTTAGATGAGTCTGAAGACATTTTCATTAAATACAGTTTTGTTTAAAAAATCGAGCAATTTCTAAAAGTAACTCCATATTTGAAGTGATGCCATTTTTGACAGAGATATGGCCATTAATACAATATATAATTTTAGATGAGTCTGATGTCATTTTCTTTAAATGCAGTTTTGTTTCAAAAATCGAGCAAATTCTAAAAATACCATCAGATTTTAAGTGGGTCATTTTTGACAGAGATATGGCCATTAATACAATATATAATTTTAGATGAGTCTGAAGTCATTTTGTTTTAATGAAGTTTTGTTTCAAAAATCGAGCAATTTCTAAAAGTAACTTCATTTTTTATGTGCGGCCATTTTTGACAGAGATATAGCCATTAATACAGAATATAATTTTATATGAGTCTGAAGTCATTTTGTTTAAATGAAGTTTTGTTTCAAAAATCGAGCAAATTCTAAAAATACCTTCATATTTGACGGAGATATGGCCATTAATACAATATATAATTTTAGATGAGTCTGAAGACATTTTCTTTAAATGCAGTTTTGTTTCAAAAATCGAGCAATTTCTAAAAGTAACTTCATATTTGAAGTGGATCTATTTTTGACGGAGATATGGCCATTAATACAATATATAATTTTAGATGAGTCTGAAGACATTTTCTTTAAATGCAGTTTTGTTTCAAAAATCGAGCAAATACTAAAAGTAAATTCATATTTTATGTAGGTCCACTTTTCACGGAGATATGGCCATTAATACAATATATAATTTTAGATGAGTCTGAACACATTCTCTTTAAATGCAGTTTTGTTTCAAAAATCGAGCAATTTCTAAAAGCAACTTCATATTTGAAGTGGATCTATTTTTGACGGAGATATGGCCATTAATACAATATATAATTCTAGATGAGTCTGAACACATTTCCTTTAAATGCAGTTTTGTTTCAAAAATCGAGCAAAGTATAAAAGCAACTTCATATATTAAGTAGGGCCCTTTTTGACGCAGATATAGCCCTTAATATAATATATAATTTTAGATGAGTCTGAAGTTATTTTCTTTAAATGCAGTTTTGTTTCAAAAATCGAGCAAATTCTAAAAATACCTTCATATTTTAAGTGGGGCCATTTTTGACGGAGATATGGCCATTAATACAATATATAATTTTAGATGAGTCTGAAGACATTTTCTTTAAATGCAGTTTTGTTTAAAAAATCGAGCAATTTCTAAAAGTAACTCCATATTTGAGTGGGGCCATTTTTGACGCAGATATGGCCATTAATACAATATATAACTTTAGATGAGTCTGAAGTCATTTTGTTTAAATGCAGTTTTGTTTCACAAATCGAGCAATTTCTAAAAATACCTTCATATTTGAAGTGGGGCCATTTTTGACGGAGATATGGCCATTAATATAATATATAAATTTGGATGAGTCTGAAGACATTTTCTTTAAATGCAGTTTTGTTTTAAAAATCGAGCAAATTCTAAAAATACCTTCATATTTGAAGTGGGGCCATTTTTGACGGAGATATGGCCATTAATATAATATATAATTTTAGATGAGTCTGAAGTCATTTTCTTTAAATGCAGTTTTCTTTCAAAAATCGAGCAATTTCTAAAAGTAACTTCATATTTTATGTGGGGCCATTTTTGACGGAGATATGGCCATTAATACAATATATAATTTTACATGAGTCTGAAGACATTTTCTTTAAATGCAGTTTTGTTTCAAAAATCGAGCAAATTCTAAAAATACCTTCAGATTTTAAGTGGGGTCATTTTTGACAGAGATATGGCCATTAATACAATATATAACTTTAGATGAGTCTGAAGTCATTTTATTTTAATGCAGTTTTGTTTAAAAAATCGAGCAATTTCTAAAAGTAACTTCATATTTTTATGTGGGGCCATTTTTGACAGAGATATAGCCATTAATACAGAATATAATTTTATATGAGTCTGAAGTCATTTTGTTTAAATGAAGTTTTGTTTCAAAAATCGAGCAAATTCTAAAAATACCTTCATATTTGACGGAGATATGGCCATTAATACAATATATAATTTTAGATGAGTCTTATGTCATTTTCTTTAAATGCAGTTTTGCTTTTAAAAATCGAGCAAATTCTAAAAATACCTTCAGATTTTAAGTGGGGTGATTTTTGACAGAGATATGGCCATTAATACAATATATAATTTTAGATGAGTCTGAAGTCATTTTGTTTTAATGCAGTTTTGTTTAAAAAATCGAGCAATTTCTAAAAGTAACTTCATTTTTTATGTGGGGCCATTTTTGACAGAGATATAGCCATTAATACAGAATATAATTTTATATGAGTCTGAAGTCATTTTGTTTAAATGAAGTTTTGTTTCAAAAATCGAGCAAATTCTAAAAATACCTTCATATTTGACGGAGATATGGCCATTAATACAATATATAATTTTAGATGAGTCTGATGTCATTTTCTTTAAATGCAGTTTTGTTGCAAAAATCGAGCAATTTCTAAAAATACCTTCATATTTTAAGTGGGGCAATTTTTGACGCAGATATAGCCATTAATATAATATATAATTTTAGATGAGTCTGAAGTCATTTTGTTTTAATGCAGTTTTGTTTCAAAAATCGAGCAAAGTCTAAAAATAACTTCATTATTGGCGTGGGGCCATTTGTGACGGAGATATGGCCATTAATATAATTGAGATATGGCCATTAATACAATATATAGATTTAGATGGGCCTGAAGACATTTTCTTTAAATGCAGTTTTGTTTCAAAAATCGAGCAATTTCTAAAAGTAACTTCATATTTGAAGGAGATATGGCCATTAATACAATATATAATTTTAGATGAGTCTGAAGACATTTTCTTTAAATGCAGTTTTGTTTCAAAAATCCAGCAATTTCTAAAAGTAACTTCATATTTTATGTAGGGCCCTTTTTGACGCAGATATAGCCCTTAATATAATATATAATTTTAGATGAGTCTGAAGTCATTTTGTTTTAATGCAGTTTTGTTTCAAAAATCGAGCAAAGTCTAAAAATAACTTCATTATTGGCGTGGGGCCATTTGTGACGGAGATATGGCCATTAAGATAATATATAATTTTAGATGAGTCTGAAGTCATTTTCTTTAAATGCAGTTTTGTTTCAAAAATCGAGCAAAGTCTAAAAATAACTTCATTATTGGAGTGGAGCCATTTTTGAAGGAGATATGGCCATTAATACAATATATAATTTTAGATGAGTCTGATGTCATTTTCTTTAAATGCAGTTTTGTTTCAAAAATCGAGCAATTTCTAAAAATACCTTCATATTTTAAGTGGGGCAATTTTTTAAGCAGATATAGCCATTAATATAATATATAATTTTAGATGAGTCGGAAGTCATTTTGTTTTAATGCAGTTTTGTTTCAAAAATCGAGCAAAGTCTAAAAATAACTTCATTATTGGCGTGGGGCCATTTGTGACGGAGATATGGCCATTAAGATAATATATAATTTTAGATGAGTCTGAAGTCATTTTCTTTAAAGGCAGTTTTGTTTAAAAAATCCAGCAAAGTCTAAAAATGACTTCATTATTGGAGTGGAGCCATTTTTGATGGAGATATGGCCATTAATACAATATATAGATTTAGATGAGTCTGAAGACATTTTCTTCAAATGCAGTTTTATTTCAAAAATCGAGCAATTTCTAAAAATAACTTCATATTTGAAGTGGAGCTATTTTGGACGGAGATATGGCCATTAATACCATATATAATTTTAGATGAGTCTGAAGTCATTTTCTTTAAATGCAGTTTTGTTTCAAAAATCGAGCAAATTCTAAAAATACCTTCAGATTTTAAGTGGGGCCATTTTGACGGAGATATGGCCATTAATACAATATATAATTCTAGATGAGTCTGAAGTCATTTTCTTTTAATGCAGTTTTGTTTCAAAAATCGAGCAAATTCTAAAAATACCTTCATATTTTAAGTAGGGCCCTTTTTGACGCAGATATAGCCCTTAATATAATATATAATTTTAGATGAGTCTGAAGTCATTTTCTGTAAATGCAGTTTTGTTTCAAAAATCGAGCAATTTCTAAAAATACCTTCATATTTGAAGTGGGGCCATTTTTGACGGAGATATGGCCATTAATACAATATATAATTTTAGATGAGTCTGAAGACATTTTCTTTAAATGCCGTTTTGTTTCAAAAATAGAGCAATTTCTAAAAGTAACTCCATATTTGAAGTGGGGCCATTTTTGACAGAGATATGGCCATTAATACAATATATAATTTTAGATGAGTCTGAAGTCATTTTGTTTAAATGCAGTTTTGTTTCACAAATCGAGCAATTTCTAAAAATACCTTCATATTTGAAGTGGGGCCATTTTTGACGGAGATATGGCCTTTAATACAATATATAATTTTAGATGAGTCTGAAGTCATTTTCTTTAAATGCAGTTTTGTTTCAAAAATCGAGCAATTTCTAAAAGTAACTTCATTTTTTAAGTGGGGCCATTTTTGACAGAGATATGGCCATTAATACAAAATATAATTTTAGATGAGTCTGAAGACATTTTCTTTAAATGCAGTTTTGTTTAAAAAATCGAGCAATTTCTAAAAGTAACTTCATATTTTATGTGGGGCCATTTTTGACGGAGATATGGCCATTAATACAATATATAATTTTAGATGAGTCTGAAGACATTTTCTTTAAATGCCGTTTTGTTTCAAAAATCGAGCAATTTCGAAAAGTAACTTCATATTTGAAGTGGGGCCATTTTTGACGGAGATATGGCCATTAATACAATATTTAATTTTAGATGAGTCTGAAGATATTTTCTTTAAATGCAGTTTTGTTTCAAAAATCGAGCAAATTTAAAATAACTTCAGATTTAGTGTGCCATTTTTAGAGATATGGCATTAATACAATATATAATTTTAGATGAGTCTGAAGTCATTTTTTTAAATGCAGTTTTGTTTCAAAAAATCGAGCAATTTCTAAAAGTAACTTCATATTTTAAGTGGGGCCATTTTTGACAGAGATATGGCCATTAATACAATATATAATTTTAGATGAGTCTGAAGTCATTTTCTTTAAATGCAGTTTTGTTTCAAAAATCGAGCAAATTCTAAAAATACCTTCATATTTAAGTGGGGCCATTTTTGACGGAGATATGGCCATTAATACAATATATAATTTTAGATGAGTCTGAAGTCATTTTCTTTAAATGCAGTTTTGTTTTCAAAAATCGAGCAAATTTAAAAATACCTTCAGATTTTAAGTGGGGCCATTTTTGACAGAGATATGGCCATTAATACAATATATAATTTTAGATGAGTCTGAAGACATTTTCTTTAAATGCAGTTTTGTTTCAAAAATCCAGCAATTTCTAAAAGTAACTTCATTTTTTAAGTGGGGCCATTTTTGACAGAGATATGGCCATTAATAAAATATATAATTTTAGATGAGTCTAAAGTCATTTTGTTTAAATGCAGTTTTGTTTCAAAAATCGAGCAAATTCTAAAAATAACTTCATATTTTGAAGTGGGCCATTTTTGACGGAGATATGGCCATTAATATAATATATAATTTTAGATGAGTCTGAAGCCATTTTCTTTAAATGCAGTTTTGTTTCAAAAATCGAGCAAATTCTAAAAATACCTTCATATTTTAAGTGGGGCTATTTTTGACGGAGATATGGCCATTAATATAATATATAATTTTAGATGAGTCTGAAGTCATTTTCTTTAAATGCAGTTTTGTTTCAAAAATCGAGCAAATTCTAAAAATAACTTCATTATTGAAGTGGGGCCATTTTTGACGGAGATATGGCCATTAATACAATATATAATTTTAGATGAGTCTGAAGACATTTTCTTTAAATGCAGTTTTGTTTCAAAAAATCGAGCAATTTCTAAAAGTAACTTCATATTTTAAGTGGGGCCATTTTTGACGGAGATATGGCCATTAATACAATATATAATTTTAGATGAGTCTGAAGTCATTTTGTTTTAATGCAGTTTTGTTTCAAAAATCGAGCAAAGTCTAAAAATAACTTCAATATTTGAAGTGGGGCCATTTTTGACGGAGATATGGCCATTAATATAATATATAATTTTAGATGAGTCTGAAGTCATTTTCTTTAAATGCAGTTTTGTTTCAAAAATCGAGCAATTTCTAAAAATAACTTCATTTTAAAGTGGGGCCATTTTTGACGGAGATATGGCCATTAATACAATATATAATTTTAGATGAGTCTGAAGTCATTTTCTTTAAATGCAGTTTTGTTTCAAAAATCGAGCAATTTCTAAAAATAACTTCATATTTGAAGTGGGGCCATTTTTGACGGAGATATGGCCATTAATACAATATATAATTTTAGATGAGTCTGAAGTCATTTTCTTTAAATGCAGTTTTGTTTCAAAAATCGAGCAAAGTCTAAAAATAACTTCATATTTTAAGTGGGGCCATTTTTGACGGAGATATGGCCATTAATACAATATATAATTTTAGATGAGTCTGAAGTCATTTTCTTTAAATGCAGTTTTGTTTCAAAAATCGAGCAAATTCTAAAAATAACTTCATATTTTAAGTGGGGCCATTTTTGACAGAGATATGGCCATTAATACAATATATAATTTTAGATGAGTCTGAAGTCATTTTGTTTAAATGCAGTTTTGTTTCAAAAATCGAGCAATTTCTAAAAATAACTTCATATTTTAAGTGGGGCCATTTTTGACGGAGATATGGCCATTAATACAATATATAATTTTAGATGAGTCTGAAGTCATTTTCTTTAAATGCAGTTTTGTTTCAAAAATCGAGCAATTTCTAAAAGTAACTTCATATTTTAAGTGGGGCCATTTTTGACGGAGATATGGCCATTAATACAATATATAATTTTAGATGAGTCTGAAGACATTTTCTTTAAATGCAGTTTTGTTTAAAAAAATCGAGCAATTTCTAAAAGTAACTTCATTATTTTAAGTGGCGCCATTTTTGACGGAGATATGGCCATTAATACAATATATAATTTTAGATGAGTCTGAAGTCATTTTCTTTAAATGCAGTTTTGTTTCAAAAAATCGAGCAATTTCTAAAAATAACTTCATATTTTAAGTGGGGCCATTTTTGACGGAGATATGGCCATTAATACAATATATAATTTTAGATGAGTCTGAAGTCATTTTCTTTAAATGCAGTTTTGTTTCAAAAATCGAGCAATTTCTAAAAGTAACTTCATATTTTGAAGTGGGGCCATTTTTGACAGAGATATGGCCATTAATACAATATATAATTTTAGATGAGTCTGAAGTCATTTTCTTTAAATGCAGTTTTGTTTCAAAAAATCGAGCAAATTCTAAAAATACCTTCATATTTTAGTGGGGCATTTTTGACGGAGATATGGCCATTAATACAATATATAATTTTAGATGAGTCTGAAGTCATTTTCTTTAAATGCAGTTTTGTTTCAAAAAATCGAGCAAATTCTAAAAATACCTTCATATTTGAAGTGGGGCCATTTTTGACGGAGATATGGCCATTAATACAATATATAATTTTAGATGAGTCTGAAGTCATTTTCTTTAAATGCAGTTTTGTTTAAAAAAATCGAGCAAATTCTAAAAATACCTTCATATTTTAAGTGGGGCCATTTTTGACGGAGATATGGCCATTAATATAATATATAATTTTAGATGAGTCTGAAGACATTTTCTTTAAATGCAGTTTTGTTTCAAAAAATCGAGCAAATTCTAAAAATAACTTCATATTTGAAGTGGGGCCATTTTTGACGGAGATATGGCCATTAATACAATATATAATTTTAGATGAGTCTGAAGTCATTTTCTTTAAATGCAGTTTTGTTTCAAAAATCGAGCAATTTCTAAAAGTATACTTTTTGGGAGATTTTTGACGGAGATATGGCCATTAATACAATATATAAATTTTAGATGAGTCTGAAGTCATTTTCTTTAAATGCAGTTTTGTTTCAAAAATCGAGCAAATTTCTAAAAATAACTTCATTTTTAAGTGTGGGGCCATTTTTGACGGAGATATGGCCATTAATACAATATATAATTTTAGATGAGTCTGAAGACATTTTCTTTAAATGCAGTTTTGTTTCAAAAATCGAGCAATTTCTAAAAATAACTTCATATTTGAAGTGGGGCCATTTTTGACGGAGATATGGCCATTAATATAATATATAATTTTAGATGAGTCTGAAGACATTTTCTTTAAATGCAGTTTTGTTTCAAAAATCGAGCAATTTCTAAAAGTAACTTCATATTTGAAGTGGAGCCATTTTTGACAGAGATATGGCCATTAATACAATATATAATTTTAGATGAGTCTGAAGACATTTTCTTTAAATGCAGTTTTGTTTCAAAAAATCGAGCAAATTCTAAAAATAACTTCATATTTGACGTGGGGCCATTTTTGACGGAGATATGGCCATTAATACAATATATATAATTTTAGATGAGTCTGAAGACATTTTCTTTAAATGCAGTTTTGTTTCAAAAATCGAGCAATTTCTAAAAGTAACTTCATATTTGAAGTGGAGCCATTTTTGACAGAGATATGGCCATTAATACAATATATAATTTTAGATGAGTCTGAACACATTTTCTTTAAATGCAGTTTTGTTTCAAAAATCGAGCAATTTCTAAAAGTAACTTCATATTTGAAGTGGGGCCATTTTTGACGGAGATATGGCCATTAATATAATATATAATTTTAGATGAGTCTGAAGTCATTTTCTTTAAATGCAGTTTTGTTTCAAAAATCGAGCAAATTCTAAAAATACCTTCATATTTGAAGTGGGGCCATTTTTGACGGAGATATGGCCATTAATACAATATATAATTTTAGATGAGTCTGAAGTCATTTTCTTTAAATGCAGTTTTGTTTCAAAAATCGAGCAAATTCTAAAAATACCTTCATATTTTAAGTGGGGCCATTTTTGACGGAGATATGGCCATTAATACAATATATAATTTTAGATGAGTCTGAAGTCATTTTCTTTAAATGCAGTTTTGTTTCAAAAATCGAGCAATTTCTAAAAATACCTTCATATTTGAAGTGGGGCCATTTTGACGGAGATATGGCCATTAATACAATATATAATTTTAGATGAGTCTGAAGGCATTTTCTTTAAATGCAGTTTTGTTTCAAAAATCGAGCAAAGGTTTCTAAAAGTAACTTCATATTTTAAGTGGGGCCATTTTTGACGGAGATATGGCCATTAATACAATATATAATTTTAGATGAGTCTGAAGTCATTTTCTTTAAATGCAGTTTTGTTTCAAAAATCGAGCAAATTCTAAAAATAGCTCCATATTTGAAGTGGGGCCATTTTTGCGGAGATATGGCCATTAATATATATATAAATTTGGATGAGTCTGAAGTCATTTTGTTTTAAATGCAGTTTTGTTTCAAAAATCGAGCAATTTCTAAAAGTAACATCATATTTTATGTGGGGCCATTTTGACTTGAGATATGGCCATTAATACAATATATAATTTTAGATGAGTCTGAAACATTTTCTTTAAATGCAGTTTTGTTTCAAAAATCGAGCAATTTCTAAAAATACCTTCAGATTTTAAGTGGGGCCATTTTTGACGGAGATATGACCATTAATACAATATATAATTTTAGATGAGTCTGAAGTCATTTTGTTTAAATGCAGTTTTGTTTCAAAAATCGAGCAATTTCTAAAGAATACCTTCAGATTGAAGTGGGGCCATTTTTGACGGAGATATGGCCATTAATACAATATATAGTTTTAGATGAGTCTGAAGTCATTTTCTTTAAATGCAGTTTTGTTTCAAAAATCGAGCAATTTTTTAAAGTAACTTCATATTTGAAGTGGGGCCATTTTTGACGGAGATATGGCCATTAATATAATATATAATTTTATATGAGTCTGAAGTCATTTTGTTTAAATGAAGTTTTGTTTCAAAAATCGAGCAAATTCTAAAAGTACCTTTATGTTTTAAGTGGGCCATTTTTGACGGAGATATGGCCATTAATATAATATATAATTTTAGATGAGTCTGAAGTCATTTTCTTTAAATGCAGTTTTGTTTCAAAAATCGAGCAATTTCTAAAAGTAACTTCATATTTGAAGTGGGGCCATTTTTGACGGAGATAATTAATGTAAATATATAATTTTAATGAGTCAGTCATTTTCTTTAAATGCAGTTTGTTCAAAATCCAAGATATAAATTTATTTTGGCCATTTTTGATGAGATATGGCCATTAATATAATATATAATTTTAGATGAGTCTGAATTCATTTTCTTTAAATGCAGTTTTGTTTCAAAAATCGAGCAATTTCTAAAAGTAACTTCATATTTTAAGTGGGGCCATTTTTGACGGAGATATGGCCATTAATACAATATATAATTTTAGATGAGTCTGAAGACATTTTCATTAAATGCAGTTTTGTTTCAAAAATCGAGCAATTTCTAAAAGTACCTTCATATTTTGAGTGTGCCATTTTTGACGGAGATATGGCCATTAATACAATATATAATTTTAGATGAGTCTGAAGTCATTTTCTTTAAATGCAGTTTTGTTTCAAAAATCGAGCAAATTCTAAAAAAAACTTCATATTTGATGTGGGGCCCCATTTTTGACGGAGATATGGCCATTAATACAGTATATAATTTTAGATGAGTCTGAAGTCATTTTCTTTAAATGCAGTTTTGTTTCAAAAATCGAGCAATTTCTAAAAGTAACTTCATATTTTATGTGGGGCCATTTTTGACGGAGATATGGCCGTTAATACAATATATAATTTTAGATGAGTCTGAAGTCATTTTCTTTAAATGCAGTTTTGTTTCAAAAATCGAGCAATTTCTAAAAGTAACTTCATATTTGAAGTGGTCCATTTTTGACGGAGATATGGCCATTAATACAATATATAATTTTAGATGAGTCTGAAGACATTTTGTTTAAATGCAGTTTTATTTCAAAAATCGAGCAAATTCTAAAAATAACTTCATATTTGAAGTGGGGCCATTTTTGAGGGAGATATGGCCATTAATATAATATATAATTTTAGATGAGTCTGAAGACATTTTCTTTAAATGCAGTTTTGTTTCAAAAATCGAGCAATTTCTAAAAGTAACTTCATATTTGAAGTGGGGCCATTTTTGACGGAGATATGGCCATTAATACAATATATAATTTTAGATGAGTCTGAGTCATTTTCTTTAAATGCAGTTTTGTTTCAAAAATCGAGCAATTTCTAAAAGTAACTTCATATTTGAAGTAGGGCTTATTTTGACGGAGATATGAACATTAATACAATATATAATCTTAGGTGAGTCTGAACTTATTTTCTTTAAATGCCGCTTTTGTTTCAAAAATCGAGCAAATTCTAAAAATAACTTCAGATTTGAAGTGGGGCCATTTTGACGGAGAGCCATTAATACAATATATAATTTTGATGAGTCTGAAGTCGTTTTCTTTAAATGCAGTTTTGTTTCAAAAATCGAACAATTTCTAAAAAGTAACTTCATATTTGAAGTGGGGGCATTTTTGACGGAGATATGGCCATTAATACAATATATAATTTTAGATGAGTCTGAAGACATTTTTTTGAAATGCAGCTTTGTTTTAAAAATCTAGCATTTTCTTAAAAACTTCATATTTTAAGTGGGGCCATTTTTGACGGAGATATGGCCATTAATACAATATATAATTTTAGATGAGTCTGAATTCATTTTGTTTAAATGCAGTTTTGTTTCACAAATCGAGCAATTTCTAAAAATACCTTCATATTTGAAGTGGGGCCATTTTTGATGGAGATATGGCCATTAATAATATAATATAATTTTAGATGAGTCTGAAGACATTTCTTTATAATGCAGTTTGTTTAAAAATCGAGCAATTTCTAGAGGCAACTTTTATTATTGCAGTGGGCCCATTTTGAGAGATATGACAGCCATAAAGCTATAATATGAATAATTTTTTGCTGTGAGTCTGAAGACATTTTCTTTAATTGCAGTTTTGTTTCAAAAATCGAGCAAATTCTAAAAATACCTTCATTGTGGTGGGCTTTTCAGCATATGGCCTTCTATTATTTTGACGAGTCGCAATATATAATTTTGATATCAATATTAATGTTAATTGCGTTTTAAAAATCGAGCAATTTCTAAAAGTAACTCCATTTTTGAAGTGGAGCCATTTTTGACGGAGATATGGCCATTAATACAATATATAACTTTTAGATGAGTCTAAAGTCATTTTGTTTCAATGCAGTTTTGTTTCGACAAATCGAGCAATTTCTAAAAGCAACCATACCTTCATTTTGAGTGGGATGGGCCATTTTTGGACTGGATATGGCCAATAATACAATAAATAATCTTAGATGAGTCTGAATAGACATTTTCATTAAATGCAGATTTGTTTAAAATCGAGCAATTTCTAAAAGTAACTCATATTGGAAGTGGGGCCAATTTTGACAGAGATATGGCCATTAATATAATATAATTTTAGATATGAGTCTGAAGTCATTTTGTTTAAATGCAGTTTGTTTAAAAAATCGAGCAATTTCCCCATGTAACTCCATATTGGAAGTGGGGCCATTTTTGACAGAGATATGGCCATTAATACAATATATAACTTTTGATGAGTCTGAAGTCATTTTGTATAAATGCAGTTTTGTTTCACAAATCGAGCAATTTCTATAACTTCATATTTGAAGTGAGACCCAATTTTGACAGAGATA
>JAEIFX010000241.1:0-32901 GCA_018904325.1 Drosophila murphyi
ATATATTATATTACTGGCCATATCTCCGTCAAAAATGGCCCTGCTTCAAATATGAAGGTATTTTTAGAAATTGCTCGATTTGTGAAACAAAACTGCATTTAAACAAAATGGCTTCAGACTCATCTAAAGTTATATATTTTATTAATGGCCATATCTCTTTCAAAATCGGCCCCATTTAAAATATGGAGTTACTTTTAGAAATTGCTCGATTTTTTAAACAAAACTGCATTTAAAGAAAATGACTTCAGACTCGCCTAAAATTATATATTATGTTAATGGCCATATCTCCGCCAAAAATGGCACCACGCCAATAATGAAGTTATTTTTAGACTTTGCTCGATTTTTAAAACAAAACTGCATTTAAACAAAATGACTTCAGACTCATCTAAAGTTATATATTGTATTAATGGCCATATTTCCGTCAAAAATGGCCCCACATAAAATATGAAGTTACTTTTAGAAATTGCTCGATTTTTTAAACGAAACTGCATTTAAAGAAAATGACTTCAGACTCATCTAAAATTATATATTGTATTAATGGCCATATCTCCGTCAAAAATGGCCCCACTTCAAATATGAAGGTATTTTTGGAATTTGCTCGATTTTTAAAACAAAACTGCATTTAAACAAAATGACTTCAGACTCATCTAAAATTATATATTGTATTAATGGCATATCGCCGTCAAAAATGGCCCCACATAAAATATGAAGTTACTTTTAGAAATTGCTCGATTTTTGAAACGAAACTGCATTTAAAGAAAATGTCTTCAGACTCATCCAAGATTTTTTATTGTATTAATGGCCATATCTCTGTCAAAAATAGTCCCACTTCAAATATGAAGGTATTTTTAGAAATTGCTCGATTTGTGAAACAAAACTGCATTTAAAGAAAATGACTTCAGACTCATCTAAAATTATATATTGTATTAATGGCCATATCTCCGTCAAAAATGGCCCCACTTCAAATATGAAGGTATTTTTGGAATTTGCTCGATTTTTAAAACAAAACTGCATTTAAACAAAATGACTTCAGACTCATCTAAAATTATATATTGTATTAATGGCCATATCGCCGTCAAAAATGGCCCCACATAAAATATGAAGTTACTTTTAGACTTTGCTCGATTTTTGAAACGAAACTGCATTTAAAGAAAATGACTTCAGACTCATCTAAAATTATATATTATATTAATGGATATATCTCCGTCAAAAATGGTCCCACTTCAAATATGAAGGTATTTGTAGAATTTGCTCGATTTTTAAAACAAAACTGCATTTAAAGAAAATGTCTTCAGACTCATCCAAATTTATATATTATATTAATGGCCATATCTCCGTCAAA
Source organism: Drosophila murphyi (assembly GCA_018904325.1). Taxonomy (NCBI): domain Eukaryota; kingdom Metazoa; phylum Arthropoda; class Insecta; order Diptera; family Drosophilidae; genus Drosophila; species Drosophila murphyi. The sequence continues at coordinate 1,343 of JAEIFX010000241.1, forward strand.
AATGGCCCCACTTCAAATATGAAGTTACTTTTAGAAATTGCTCGATTTTTGAAACAAAACTGCATTTAAACAAAATGACTTCAGACTCATCTAAAATTATATATTGTATTAATGGCCATATCTCCGTCAAAAATGGCCCCACTTCAAATATGAAGGTATTTTTAGAATTTGCTCGATTTTTGAAACAAAACTGCATTTAAAGAAAATGTCTTCAGACTCATCTAAAATTATATATTGTATTAATGGCCATATCTTCGTCAAAAATGGCCCCACTTCAAATAATGAAGTTATTTTTAGAATTTGCTCGATTTATGAAACAAAACTGCATTTAAAGAAAATGACTTCAGACTCATCTAAAATTATATATTATATTAATGGCCATATCTCTGTCAAAAATGGCCCCACTCAAATAATGAAGTTACTTTTAGAAATTGCTCGATTTTTTAAACAAAACTGCATTTAAACAAAATGACTTCAGACTCATCTAAAATTATATATTGTATTAATGGCCATATCTCTGTCAAAAATGGCCCCACTTCAAATATGAAGGTATTTTTTAGAAATTGCTCGATTTTTGAAACAAAACTGCATTTAAACAAAATGACTTCAGACTCATCTAAAATTATATATTGTATTAATGGCCATATCTCTGTCAAAAATGGCCCCACTTCAAATATAAAGTTACTTTTAGAAATTGCTCGTTTTTTAAACAAAACTGCATTTAAAGAAAATGTCTTCAGACTCATCCAAGATTATTTATTGTATTAATGGCCATATCTCTGTCAAAAATGGTCCCACTTCAAATATGAAGGTATTTTTAGAAATTGCTCGATTTGTGAAACAAAACTGCATTTAAACAAAATGACTTCAGACTCATCTAAAGTTATATATTTTATTAATGGCCATATCTCCGTCAAAAATGGCCCCACTTCAAATATGGAGTTACTTTTAGAAATTGCTCGATTTTTTAAACAAAACTGCATTTAAAGAAAATGACTTCAGACTCATCTAAAATTATATATTATGTTAATGGCCATATCTCCGCCAAAAATGGCCCCACTTCAAATATGAAGGTATTTTTAGAAATTTGCTCGATTTTTAAAACAAAACTGCATTTAAAGAAAATGTCTTCAGACTCATCCAAATTTATATATTATTTTAATGGCCATATCTCCGTCAAAAATGGCCCCACATAAAATATGAAGTTACTTTTAGAAATTGCTCGATTTTTGAAACAAAACTGCATTTAAAGAAAATGACTTCAGACTCATCTAAAATTATATATTATATTAATGGCCATATCTCCGTCAAAAATGGCCCCACTTCAAATATGAAGTTATTTTTAGACTTTGCTCGATTTTTTAAAACCAAACTGCATTTAAAGAAAATGTCTTCAGACTCATCCAAAATTATATATTGTATTAATGGCCATATCTCTGTCAAAAATAGTCCCACTTCAAATATGAAGGTATTTTTAGAATTTGCTCGATTTTTAAAACAAAACTGCATTTAAAGAAAATGTCTTCAGACTCATCCAAATTTATATATTATATTACTGGCCATATCTCCGTCAAAAATGGCCCCGCTTCAAATATGAAGGTATTTTTAGAAATTGCTCGATTTGTGAAACAAAACTGCATTTAAACAAAATGACTTCAGACTCATCTAAAGTTATATATTTTATTAATGGCCATATCTCTCTTCAAAAATCGGCCCCATTTAAAATATGGAGTTACTTTTAGAAATTGCTCGATTTTTAAAACAAAACTGCATTTAAAGAAAATAAAGAAAAATGACTCGCCTAAAATTATATATTATGTTAATGGCCATATCTCCGCCAAAAATGGCACCACGCCAATAATGAAGTTATTTTTAGACTTTGCTCGATTTTTAAAACAAAACTGCATTTAAACAAAATGACTTCAGACTCATCTAAAATTATATATTGTATTAATGGCCATATCGCCGTCAAAAATGGCCCCACATAAAATATGAAGTTACTTTTAGAAATTGCTCGATTTTTGAAACGAAACTGCATTTAAAGAAAATGTCTTCAGACTCATCCAAGATTTTTTATTGTATTAATGGCCATATCTCTGTCAAAAATAGTCCCACTTCAAATATGAAGGTATTTTTAGAAATTGCTCGATTTGTGAAACAAAACTGCATTTAAAGAAAATGACTTCAGACTCATCTAAAATTATATATTGTATTAATGGCCATATCTCCGTCAAAAATGGCCCCACTTCAAATATGAAGGTATTTTTAGAATTTGCTCGATTTTTAAAACAAAACTGCATTTAAACAAAATGACTTCAGACTCATCTAAAATTATATATTGTATTAATGGCCATATCTCCGTCAAAAATGGCCCCACATAAAATATGAAGTTACTTTTAGACTTTGCTCGATTTTTGAAACGAAACTGCATTTAAAGAAAATGACTTCAGACTCATCTAAAATTATATATTATATTAATGGATATATCTCCGTCAAAAATGGTCCCACTTCAAATATGAAGGTATTTGTAGAATTTGCTCGATTTTTAAAACAAAACTGCATTTAAAGAAAATGTCTTCAGACTCATCCAAAATTATATATTATATTAATGGCCATATTTCCGTCAAAAATGGCCCCACTTCAAATATGAAGGTATTTTTAGAAATTGCTCGATTTGTGAAACAAAACTGCATTTAAACAAAATGACTTCAGACTCATCTAAAATTATATATTGTATTAATGGCCATATCTCCGTCAAAAATGGCCCCACTTCAAATATGAAGGTATTTTTAGAATTTGCTCGATTTTTAAAACAAAACTGCATTTAAAGAAAATGTCTTCAGACTCATCCAAAATTATATATTATATTAATGGCCATATCTCCGTCAAAAATGGCCCCACTTCAAATATGAAGGTATTTTTAGAAATTGCTCGATTTTTGAAACAAAACTGCATTTAAACAGAATGACTTCAGACTCATCTAAAATTATATATTGTATTAATGGCCATATCTCCGTCAAAAATGGCCCCACTTCAAATATGAAGGTATTTTTAGAAATTGCTCGATTTTTGAAACAAAACTGCATTTAAACAAAATGACTTCAGACTCATCTAAAATTATATATTGTATTAATGGCCATATCTCTGTCAAAAATGGCCCCACTTCAAATATGAAGTTACTTTTAGAAATTGCTCGATTTTTTAAACAAAACTGCATTTAAAGAAAATGTCTTCAGACTTATCCAAGATTATTTATTGTATTAATGGCCATATCTCTGTCAAAAATAGTCCCACATAAAATATGAAGTTACTTTTAGAAATTGCTCGATTTTTGAAACAAAACTGCATTTAAAGAAAATGACTTCAGACTCATCTAAAATTATATATTGTATTAATGGCCATATCTCCGTCAAAAATGGCCCCACTTCAAATATGAAGTTATTTTTAGAATTTGCTCGATTTTTGAAACAAAACTGCATTTAAAGAAAATGACTTCAGACTCATCTAAAATTATATATTATATTAATGGCCATATCTCTGTCAAAAATGGCCCCACGCCAAAATATGAAGTTATTTTTAGAATTTGCTCGATTTTTTGAAACAAAACTGCATTAAAACAAAATGACTTCAGACTCATCTAAAATTATATATTGTATTAATGGCCATATCTCTGTCAAAAATGGCCCCACTTAAAATATGAAGTTATTTTTATACTTTGCTCGATTTATGAAACAAAACTGCATTTAAAGAAAATGACTTTAGACTCATCTAAAATTATATATTATATTAATGGCCATATCTCTGTCAAAAATGGCCCCACTTAAAATCTGAATGTATTTTTAGAATTTGCTCGATTTTTGAACAAAACTGCATTTAAAGAAAATGTCTTCAGACTCATCTAAAATTATATATTATATTAATGGCCATATCTCCGTCAAAAATGGCCCCACATAAAATATGAAGTTACTTTTAGAAATTGCTGGATTTTTGAAACAAAACTGCATTTAAAGAAAATGTCTTCAGACTCATCTAAAATTATATATTGTATTAATGGCCATATCTCCGTCAAAAATAGATCCACTTCAAATATGAAGTTACTTTTAGAAATTGCTCGATTTTTGAAACAAAACTGCATTTAAAGAAAATGTCTTGAGACTCATCTAAAATTATATATTGTATTAATGGCCATATATCCCTCAAAAATGGCCCCACTTAAAATCTGAAGGTATTTTTAGAATTTGCTCGATTTTTGAAACAAAACTGCATTTAAAGAAAATGTCTTCAGACTCATCTAAAATTATATATTGTATTAATGGCCATATCTCCGTCAAAAATGGCCCCACTTAAAATATGAAGTTACTTTTAGAAATTGCTGGATTTTTGAAACAAAACTGCATTTAAAGAAAATGTCTTCAGACTCATCTAAAATTATATATTATCTCCATCAAATATGAAGGTATTTTTAGAATTTGCTCGATTTTTGAAACAAAACTTCAATTAAACAAAACGACTTCAGACTCATATAAAATTATATTCTGTATTAATGGCTTTATCTCTGTCAAAAATGGCCCCACATAAAATATGAAGTTACTTTTAGAAATTGCTCGATTTTTTAAACAAAACTGCATTAAAACAAAATGACTTCAGACTCATCTAAAATTATATATTGTATTAATGGCCATATCTCTGTCAAAAATGGCCCCACTTAAAATCTGAAGGTATTTTTAGAAATTTGCCCGATTTTTGAAACAAAACTGCATTTAAAGAAAATGTCTTCAGACTCATCTAAAATTATATATTATATTAATGGCCATATCTCTGTCAAAAATGGCCCCACTTAAAATATGAAGTTATTTTTAGAAATTGCTCGATTTTTGAAACAAAACTGCATTTAAAGAAAATGTCTTCAGACTCATCTAAAATTATATATTGTATTAATGGCCATATCTCCGTCAAAAATGGCCCCACTTAAAATATGAAGTTACTTTTAGAAATTGCTGGATTTTTGAAACAAAACTGCATTTAAAGAAAATGTCTTCAGACTCATTTAAAATTATATATTGTATTAATGGCCATATCTCCGTCAAAAATAGACCCACTTCAAATATGAAGTTACTTTTAGAAATTGCTCGATTTTTGAAACAAAACTGCATTTAAAGAAAATGTCTTCAGACTCATCTAAAATTATATATTGTATTAATGGCCATATCTCCCTCAAAAATGGCCCCACATAAAATCTGAAGGTATTTTTAGAATTTGCTCGATTTTTGAAACAAAACTGCATTTAAAGAAAATGTCTTCAGACTCATCTAAAATTATATATTGTATTAATGGCCATATCTCCGTCAAAAATGGCCCCACTTAAAATATGAAGTTACTTTTAGAAATTGCTGGATTTTTGAAACAAAACTGCATTTAAAGAAAATGTCTTCAGACTCATCTAAAATTAAATATTTATCTCCATCAAATATGAAGGTATTTTTAGAATTTGCTCGATTTTTGAAACAAAACTTCAATTAAACAAAACGACTTCAGACTCATATAAAATTATATTCTGTATTAATGGCTTTATCTCTGTCAAAAATGGCCCCACATAAAATATGAAGTTGCCTTTAGAAATTGCTCGATTTTTTAAACAAAACTGCATTAAAACAAAATGACTTCAGACTCATCTAAAATTATATATTGTATTAATGGCCATATCTCTGTCAAAAATAAATCCACTTCAATTATGAAGTTATTTTTAGAAATTGCTCTATTTTTGAAACAAAACTGCATTTAAAGAAAATGTCTTCAGACTCATCTAAAATTATATATTGTATTAATGGCCATATCTCCGTCAAAAATTGCCCCACATAAAATATGAAGTTACTTTTAGAAATTGCTGGATTTTTGAAACAAAACTGCATTTAAAGAAAATATCTTCAGACTCATCTAAAATTATATATTGTATTAATGGCCATATCTCCGTCAAAAATAGATCCACTTCAAATATGAAGTTACTTTTAGAAATTGCTCGATTTTTGAAACAAAACTGCATTTAAAGAAAATGTCTTCAGACTCATCTAAAATTATATATTATCTCCATCAAATATGAAGGTATTTTTAGAATTTGCTCGATTTTTGAAACAAAACTTCAATTAAACAAAACGACTTCAGACTCATATAAAATTATATTCTGTATTAATGGCTTTATCTCTGTCAAAAATGGCCCCACATAAAATATGAAGTTGCCTTTAGAAATTGCTCGATTTTTTAAACAAAACTGCATTAAAACAAAATGACTTCAGACTCATCTAAAACTATGTATTGTATTAATGGCCATATCTCTGTCAAAAATGGCCCCACTTAAAATCTGAAGGTATTTTTAGAATTTGCCCGATTTTTGAACAAAACTGCATTTAAAGAAAATGTCTTCAGACTCATCTAAAATTATATATTATATTAATGGCCATATCTCTGTCAAAAATGGCCCCACTTAAAATATGAAGTTACTTTTAGAAATTGCTGGATTTTTGAAACAAAACTGCATTTCAAGAAAATGTCTTCAGACTCATCTAAAATTATATATTGTATTAATGGCCATATCTCCATCAAAAATAAATCCACTTCAAATATGAAGTTACTTTTAGAAATTGCTCGATTTTTGAAACAAAACTGCATTTAAAGAAAATGTCTTCAGACTCATCCAAAATTATATGTTGTATTAATGGCCATATCTCCGTCAAAAATGGCCCCACTTAAAATCTGAATGTATTTTTAGAATTTGCTCGATTTTTGAAACAAAACTGCATTTAATGAAAATGTCTTCAGACTCACCTAAAATTATATATTGTATTAATGGCCATATCTCCATCAAAAATGGCCCCACATAAAATATGAAGTTACTTTTAGAAATTGCTGGATTTTTGAAACAAAACTGCATTTAGAGAAAATGTCTTCAGACTCATTTAAAATTATATATTGTATTAATGGCCATATCTCCGTCAAAAATAGATCCACTTCAAATATGAAGTTACTTTTAGAAATTGCTCGATTTTTGAAATAAAACTGCATTTAAAGAAAATGTCTTGAGACTCATCTAAAATTATATATTGTATTAATGGCCATATATCCCTCAAAAATGGCCTCACTTAAAATCTGAATGTATTTTTAGAATTTGCTAGATTTTTGAAACAAAACTGCATTTTATGAAAATGTCTTCAGACTCACCTAAAATTATATATTGTATTAATGGCCATATCTCCATCAAAAATGGCCCCACACAAAATATGAAGTTACTTTTAGAAATTGCTGGATTTTTGAAACAAAACTGCATTTAAAGAAAATGTCTTCAGACTCATTTAAAATTATATATTGTATTAATGGCCATATCTCCGTCAAAAATAGATCCACTTCAAATATGAAGTTACTTTTAGAAATTGCTCGATTTTTGAAATAAAACTGCATTTAAAGAAAATGTCTTGAGACTCATCTAAAATTATATATTGTATTAATGGCCATATATCCCTCAAAAATGGCCCCACTTAAAATCTGAAGGTATTTTTAGAATTTGCTCGATTTTTGAAACAAAACTGCATTTAAAGAAAATGTCTTGAGACTCATCTAAAATTATATATTGTATTAATGGCCATATATCCCTCAAAAATGGCCCCACTTAAAATCTGAAGGTATTTTTAGAATTTGCTCGATTTTTGAAACAAAACTGCATTTAAAGAAAATGTCTTCAGACTCATCTAAAATTATATATTGTATTAATGGCCATATCTCCGTCAAAAATGGCCCCACTTAAAATATGAAGTTACTTTTCGAAATTGCTGGATTTTTGAAACAAAACTGCATTTCAAGAAAATGTCTTCAGACTCATCTAGAATTATATAATATCTCCATCAAATATGAAGGTATTTTTAGAATTTGCTCGATTTTTGAAACAAAACCTCAATTAAACAAAACGACTTCAGACTCATATAAAATTATATTCTGTATTAATGGCTTTATCTCTGTCAAAAATGGCCCCACATAAAATATGAAGTTGCCTTTAGAAATTGCTCGATTTTTTAAACAAAACTGCATTAAAACAAAATGACTTCAGACTCATCTAAAATTATATATTGTATTAATGGCCATATCTCTGTCAAAAATAAATCCACTTCAATTATGAAGTTAGTTTTAGAAATTGCTCTATTTTTGAAACAAAACTGCATTTAATGAAAATGTCTTCAGACTCATCTAAAATTATATATTGTATTAATGGCCATATCTCCGTCAAAAATGGCCCCACATAAAATATGAAGTTACTTTTAGAAATTGCTGGCTTTTTGAAACAAAACTGCATTTAAAGAAAATGTCTTCAGACTCATCTAAAATTATATATTGTATTAATGGCCATATCTCCGTCAAAAATAGATCCACTTCAAATATGAAGTTACTTTTAGAAATTGCTCGATTTTTGAAACAAAACTGCATTTAAAGAAAATGCCATCAGACTCATCTAAAATTATATATTATCTCCATCAAATATGAAGGTATTTTTAGAATTTGCTCGATTTTTGAAACAAAACTGCATTTAATGAAAATGTCTTCAGACTCACCTAAAATTATATATTGTATTAATGGCCATATCTCCATCAAAAATGGCCCCACATAAAATATGAAGTTACTTTTAGAAATTGCTGGATTTTTGAAACAAAACTGCATTTAAAGAAAATGTCTTCAGACTCATTTAAAATTATATATTGTATTAATGGCCATATCTCCGTCAAAAATAGATCCACTTCAAATATGAAGTTACTTTTAGAAATTGCTCGATTTTTGAAATAAAACTGCATTTAAAGAAAATGTCTTGAGACTCATCTAAAATTATATATTGTATTAATGGCCATATATCCCTCAAAAATGGCCCCACTTAAAATCTGAAGGTATTTTTAGAATTTGCTCGATTTTTGAAACAAAACTGCATTTAAAGAAAATGTCTTCAGACTCATCTAAAATTATATATTGTATTAATGGCCATATCTCCGTCAAAAATGGCCCCACTTAAAATATGAAGTTACTTTTCGAAATTGCTGGATTTTTGAAACAAAACTGCATTTCAAGAAAATGTCTTCAGACTCATCTAGAATTATATATTATCTCCATCAAATATGAAGGTATTTTTAGAATTTGCTCGATTTTTGAAACAAAACCTCAATTAAACAAAACGACTTCAGACTCATATAAAATTATATTCTGTATTAATGGCTTTATCTCTGTCAAAAATGGCCCCACATAAAATATGAAGTTGCCTTTAGAAATTGCTCGATTTTTTAAACAAAACTGCATTAAAACAAAATGACTTCAGACTCATCTAAAATTATATATTGTATTAATGGCCATATCTCTGTCAAAAATAAATCCACTTCAATTATGAAGTTAGTTTTAGAAATTGCTCTATTTTTGAAACAAAACTGCATTTAAAGAAAATGCCTTCAGACTCATCTAAAATTATATGTTGTATTAATGGCCATATCTCCGTCAAAAATGGCCCCACTTAAAATCTGAATGTATTTTTAGAATTTGCTCGATTTTTGAAACAAAACTGCATTTAATGAAAATGTCTTCAGACTCATCTAAAATTATATATTGTATTAATGGCCATATCTCCGTCAAAAATGGCCCCACATAAAATATGAAGTTACTTTTAGAAATTGCTGGATTTTTGAAACAAAACTGCATTTAAAGAAAATGTCTTCAGACTCATCTAAATTTATATATTGTATTAATGGCCATATTTCCGTCAAAAATAGATCCACTTCAAATATGAAGTTACTTTTAGAAATTGCTCGATTTTTGAAACAAGACTGCATTTAAAGAAAATGTCTTCAGACTCATCTAAAATTATATATTATCTCCATCAAATATGAAGGTATTTTTAGAATTTGCTCGATTTTTGAAACAAAACTTCAATTAAACAAAACGACTTCAGACTCATATAAAATTATATTCTGTATTAATGGCTTTATCTCTGTCAAAAATGGCCCCACATAAAATATGAAGTTGCCTCTAGAAATTGCTCGATTTTTTGAACAAAACTGCATTAAAACAAAATGACTTCAGACTCATCTAAAACTATATATTGTATTAATGGCCATATCTCTGTCAAAAATGGCCCCACTTAAAATCTGAAGGTATTTTTAGAATTTGCCCGATTTTTGAACAAAACTGCATTTAAAGAAAATGTCTTCAGACTCATCTAAAATTATATATTATATTAATGGCCATATCTCCATCAAAAATAAATCCACTTCAAATATGAAGTTACATTTAGAAATTGCTCGATTTTTGAAACAAAACTGCATTTAAAGAAAATGCCTTCAGACTCATCCAAAATTATATGTTGTATTAATGGCCATATCTCCGTCAAAAATGGCCCCACTTAAAATCTGAATGTATTTTTAGAATTTGCTCGATTTTTGAAACAAAACTGCATTTAATGAAAATGTCTTCAGACTCACCTAAAATTATATATTGTATTAATGGCCATATCTCCATCAAAAATGGCCCCACATAAAATATGAAGTTACTTTTAGAAATTGCTGGATTTTTGAAACAAAACTGCATTTAAAGAAAATGTCTTCAGACTCATTTAAAATTATATATTGTATTAATGGCCATATCTCCGTCGAAAATGGCATCACTTCAAATATGGAGTTACTTTTAGAAATTGCTCGATTTTTGAAATAAAACTGCATTTAAAGAAAATGTCTTGAGACTCATCTAAAATTATATATTGTATTAATGGCCATATATCCCTCAAAAATGGCCCCACTTAAAATCTGAAGGTATTTTTAGAATTTGCTCGATTTTTGAAACAAAATTGCATTTAAAGAAAATGTCTTCAGACTCATATAAAATTATATATTGTATTAATGGCCATATCTCCATCAAAAATAAATCCACTTCAAATATGAAGTTACATTTAGAAATTGCTCGATTTTTGAAACAAAACTGCATTTAAAGAAAATGCCTTCAGACTCATCCAAAATTATATGTTGTATTAATGGCCATATCTCCGTCAAAAATGGCCCCACTTAAAATCTGAATGTATTTTTAGAATTTGCTCGATTTTTGACACAAAACTGCATTTAATGAAAATGTCTTCAGACTCATCTAAAATTATATATTGTATTAATGGCCATATCTCCGTCAAAAATGGCCCCACATAAAATATGAAGTTACTTTTAGAAATTGCTGGATTTTTGAAACAAAACTGCATTTAAAGAAAATGTCTTCAGACTCATCTAAAATTATGTATTGTATTAATGGCCATATCTCCGTCAAAAATGGCCCCACTTAAAATATGAAGTTACTTTTAGAAATTGCTGGATTTTTGAAACAAAACTGCATTTAAAGAAAATGTCTTCAGACTCATCTAAAATTATATATTGTATTCATGGCCATATCTCCATCAAAAATAAATCCACTTCAAATATGAAGTTACATTTAGAAATTGCTCGATTTTTGAAACAAAACTGCATTTAAAGAAAATGCCTTCAGACTCATCCAAAATTATATGTTGTATTAATGGCCATATCTCCGTCAAAAATGGCCCCACTTAAAATCTGAATGTATTTTTAGAATTTGCCCGATTTTTGAAACAAAACTGCATTTAATGAAAATGTCTTCAGACTCACCTAAAATTATATATTGTATTAATGGCCATATCTCCATCAAAAATGGCCCCACATAAAATATGAAGTTACTTTTAGAAATTGCTGGATTTTTAAAACAAAACTGCATTTAAAGAAAATGTCTTCAGACTCATTTAAAATTATATATTTTATTAATGGCCATATCTCCGTCGAAAATAGATCCACTTCAAATATGAAGTTACTTTTAGAAATTGCTCGATTTTTGAAATAAAACTGCATTTAAAGAAAATGTCTTGAGACTCATCTAAAATTATATATTGTATTAATGGCCATATATCCCTCAAAAATGGCCCCACTTAAAATCTGAAGGTATTTTTAGAATTTGCTCGATTTTTGAAACAAAATTGCATTTAAAGAAAATGTCTTCAGACTCATATAAAATTATATATTGTATTAATGGCCATATCTCCGTCAAAAATGGCCCCACTTAAAATATGAAGTTACTTTTAGAAATTGCTGGATTTTTGAAACAAAACTGCATTTAAAGAAAATGTCTTCAGACTCATCTAGAATTATATATTATCTCCATCAAATATGAAGGTATTTTTAGAATTTGCTCGATTTTTGACACAAAACTGCATTTAATGAAAATGTCTTCAGACTCATCTAAAATTATATATTGTATTAATGGCCATATCTCCGTCAAAAATGGCCCCACATAAAATATGAAGTTACTTTTAGAAATTGCTGGATTTTTGAAACAAAACTGCATTTAAAGAAAATGTCTTCAGACTCATCTAAAATTATATATTGTATTAATGGCCATATCTCCGTCAAAAATGGCCCCACTTAAAATATGAAGTTACTTTTAGAAATTGCTGGATTTTTGAAACAAAACTGCATTTAAAGAAAATGTCTTCAGACTCATCTAAAATTATATATTATCTCCATCAAATATGAAGGTATTTTTAGAATTTGCTCGATTTTTGAAACAAAACTTCAATTAAACAAAACGACTTCAGACTCATATAAAATTATATTCTGTATTAATGGCTTTATCTCTGTCAAAAATGGCCCCACATAAAATATGAAGTTGCCTTTAGAAATTGCTCGATTTTTTGAACAAAACTGCATTAAAACAAAATGACTTCAGACTCATCTGAAACTATATATTGTATTAATGGCCATATCTCTGTCAAAAATGGCCCCACTTAAAATCTGAAGGTATTTTTAGAATTTGCTCGATTTTTGAACAAAACTGCATTTAAAGAAAATGTCTTCAGACTCATCTAAAATTATATATTATATTAATGACCATATCTCTGTCAAAAATGGCCCCACTTAAAATCTGAAGGTATTTTTAGAATTTGCTCGATTTTTGAAACAAAACTGCATTTAAAGAAAATGTCTTCAGACTCATCTAAAATTATATATTGTATTAATGGCCATATCTCCGTCAAAAATGGCCCCACATAAAATATGAAGTTACTTTTAGAAATTGCTCGATTTTTGAAACGAAACTGCTTTTAAAGAAAATGACTTCAGACTCATCTAAAATTATATATTATATTAATGGCCATATCTCCGTCAAAAATGGCCCCACTTCAAATATGAAGGAATTTTTAGAATTTGCTCGATTTTTGAAACAAAACTGCATTTAATGAAAATGTCTTCAGACTCATCTAAAATTATATATTGTATTAATGGCCATATCTCCGTCAAAAATGGCCCCACTTAAAATATGAAGTTACTTTTAGAAATTGCTGGATTTTTGAAACAAAACTGCATTTAAAGAAAATGCCTTCAGACTCATCTAAAATTATATATTATCTCCATCAAATATGAAGGTATTTTTAGAATTTGCTCGATTTTTGAAACAAAACTTCAATTAAACAAAACGACTTCAGACTCATATAAAATTATATTCTGTATTAATGGCTTTATCTCTGTCAAAAATGGCCCCACATAAAATATGAAGTTGCCTTTAATAATTGCTCGATTTTTTAAATAAAACTGCATTAAAACAAAATGACTTCAGACTCATCTAAAACTATATATTGTATTAATGGCCATATCTCTGTCAAAAATGGCCCCACTTAAAATCTGAAGGTGTTTTTAGAATTTGCTCGATTTTTGAAACAGAACTGCATTTAAAGAAAATGTCTTCAGACTCATCTAAAATTATATATTGTATTAATGGCCATATCTAAGTCAAAAATGGCCCCACTTAAAATCTGAAGGTATTTTTAGAATTTGCTCGATTTTTGAAACAAAACTGCATTTAAAGAAAGTGACTTCAGACTCATCTAAAATTACATATTGTATTAATGGCCATATCTCCGTCAAAAATGGCCCCACATAAAATATGAAGTTACTTTTAGAAATTGCTCGATTTTTGAAACAAAACTGCTTTTAAAGAAAAAGACTTCAGACTCATCTAATATTATATATTATATTAATGGCCATATCTCCGTCAAAAATGGCCCCACTTCAAATATGAAGTTACTTTTAGAAATTGCTCGATTTTTGAAACAAAACTGCATTTAAAGAAAATGTCTTCAGACTCATCTAGGATTATATATTATCTCCATCAAATATGAAGGTATTTTTAGAATTTGCTCGATTTTTGAAACAAAACTTCAATTAAACAAAACGACTTCAGACTCATATAAAATTATATTCTGTATTAATGGCTTTATCTCTGTCAAAAATGGCCCCACATAAAATATGAAGTTGCCTTTAGAAATTGCTCGATTTTTTAAACAAAACTGCATTAAAACAAAATGACTTCAGACTCATCTAAAACTATATATTGTATTAATGGCCATATCTCTGTCAAAAATGGCCCCACTTAAAATCTGAAGGTATTTTTAGAATTTGCTCGATTTTTGAAACAAAACTGCATTTAAAGAAAATGTCTTCAGACTCATCTAAAATTATATATTATATTAATGGCCATATCTCCGTCAAAAATGGCCCCACTTAAAATCTGAAGGTATTTTTAGAATTTGCTCGATTTTTGAAACAAAACTGCATTTAAAGAAAATGTCTTCAGACTCATCTAAAATTATATATTGTATTAATGGCCATATCTCCGTCAAAAATGGCCCCACTTCAAATATGAAGTTATTTTTAGAAATTGCTCGATTTTTGAAACAAAACTGCATTTAAAGAAAATGTCTTCAGACTCATCTAAAATTATATATTGTATTAATGGCCATATCTCCGTCAAAAATGGCCCCACTTCAAATATGAAGGTATTTTTAGAAATTGCTCGATTTTGAAACAAAACTGCATTTAAAGAAAATGTCTTCAGACTCATCTAAAATTATATATTGTATTAATGGCCATATCTCCGTCAAAAATGGCCCCACTTCAAATATGAAGTTACTTTTAGAAATTGCTCGATTTTTGAAACAAAACTGCATTTAAAGAAAATGTCTTCAGACTCATCTAAAATTATATATTGTATTAATGGCCATATCTCCGTCAAAAATGGCCCCACATAAAATATGAAGTTACTTTTAGAAATTGCTCGATTTTTGAAACAAAACTGCATTTAAAGAAAATGACTTCAGACTCATCTAAAATTATATATTGTATTAATGGCCATATCTCCGTCAAAAATGGCCCCACTTAAAATGAAGTTATTTTTAGAATTTGCTCGATTTTTGAAACAAAACTGCATTTAAAGAAAATGACTTCAGACTCATCTAAAATTATATATTGTATTAATGGCCATATCTCTGTCAAAAATGGCCCCACTTAAAATATGAAGTTACTTTTAGAAATTGCTCGATTTTTTAAACAAAACTGCATTTAAACAAAATGACTTCAGACTCATCTAAAATTATATATTGTATTAATGGCCATATCTCTGTCAAAAATGGCCCCACTTCAAATATGAAGTTACTTTTAGAAATTGCTCGATTTTTGAAACAAAACTGCATTTAAAGAAAATGACTTCAGACTCATCTAAAATTATATATTGTATTAATGGCCATATCTCCGTCAAAAATGGCCCCACTTCAAATCTGAAGGTATTTTTAGAAATTGCTCGATTTTTGAAACAAAACTGCATTTAAAGAAAATGACTTCAGACTCATCTAAAATTATATATTTTATTAATGGCCATATCTCCGTCAAAAATGGCCCCACTTCAAATATGAAGTTACTTTTAGAAATTGCTCGATTTTTTAAACAAAACTGCATTTAAAGAAAATGTCTTCAGACTCATCTAAAATTATATATTGTATTAATGGCCATATCTCCGTCAAAAATGGCCCCACTCCAATAATGAAGTTACTTTTAGAACTTGCTCGATTTTTGAAACAAAACTGCATTTAAAGAAAATGTCTTCAGACTCATCTAAAATTATATATTGTATTAATGGCCATATCTCCGTCAAAAATGGCCCCACTTAAAATCTGAAGTTATTTTTTAGAACTTGCTCGATTTTTGAAACAAAACTGCATTTAAAGAAAATGTCTTTAGACTCATCTAAAATTATATATTGTATTAATGGCCATATATCCGTCAAAAATGGCCCCACTTAAAATATGAAGTTATTTTTAGAAATTGCTCGATTTTTGAAACAAAACTGCATTTAAAGAAAATGTCTTCAGACTCATCTAAAATTATATATTGTATTAATGGCCATATCTCCGTCAAAAATGGCCCCACTTAAAATATGAAGTTATTTTTAGAATTTGCTCGATTTTTGAAACAAAACTGCATTTAAAGAAAATGTCTTCAGACTCATCTAAAATTATATATTATATTAATGGCCATATCTCTGTCAAAAATGGCCCCACTTAAAATATGAAGTTACTTTTAGAAATTGCTCGATTTTTGAAACAAAACTGCATTTAAAGAAAATGTCTTCAGACTCATCTAAAATTATATATTGTATTAATGGCCATATCTCCGTCAAAAATAAATCCACTTCAAATATGAAGTTACTTTTAGAAATTGCTCGATTTTTGAAACAAAACTGCATTTAAAGAAAATGCCTTCAGACTCATCTAAAATTATATGTTGTATTAATGGCCATATCTCCGTCAAAAATGGCCCCACTTAAAATCTGAATGTATTTTTAGAATTTGCTCGATTTTTGAAACAAAACTGCATTTAAAGAAAATGTCTTCAGACTCATCTAAAATTATATATTGTATTAATGGCCATATCTCCGTCAAAAATGGCCCCACATAAAATATGAAGTTACTTTTAGAAATTGCTGGATTTTTGAAACAAAACTGCATTTAAAGAAAATGTCTTCAGACTCATCTAAAATTATATATTGTATTAATGGCCATATCTCCGTCAAAAATAGATCCACTTCAAATATGAAGTTACTTTTAGAAATTGCTCGATTTTTGAAACAAAACTGCATTTAAAGAAAATGTCTTCAGACTCATCTAAAATTATATATTGTATTAATGGCCATATCTCCCTCAAAAATGGCCCCACTTAAAATCTGAAGGTATTTTTAGAATTTGCTCGATTTTTGAAACAAAACTGCATTTAAAGAAAATGTCTTCAGACTCATCTAAAATTATATATTGTATTAATGGCCATATCTCCGTCAAAAATGGCCCCACTTAAAATATGAAGTTACTTTTAGAAATTGCTGGATTTTTGAAACAAAACTGCATTTAAAGAAAATGTCTTCAGACTCATCTAAAATTATATTATTATCTCCATCAAATATGAAGGTATTTTTAGAATTTGCTCGATTTTTTGAAACAAAACTTCAATTAAACAAAACGACTTCAGACTCATCTAAAATTATATATCTGTATTAATGGCTTTATCTCTGTCAAAAATGGCCCCACATAAAATATGAAGTTGCTTTTAGAAATTGCTCGATTTTTTAAACAAAACTGCATTAAAAGAAAATGTCTTCAGACTCATCTAAAATTATATATTGTATTAATGGCCATATCTCTGTCAAAAATGGCCCCACTTCAAAATATGAAGTTACTTTTAGAAATTGCTCGATTTTTGAAACAAAACTGCATTTAAAGAAAATGTCTTCAGACTCATCTAAAATTATATATTGTATTAATGGCCATATCTCCGTCAAAAATGGCCCCACTTAAAATCTGAAGTTATTTTTAGAATTTGCTCGATTTTTGAAACAAAACTGCATTTAAAGAAAATGTCTTCAGACTCATCTAAAATTATATATTGTATTAATGGCCATATCTCCGTCAAAAATAGACCCACTTCAAATATGAAGTTACTTTTAGAAATTGCTCGATTTTTGAAACAAAACTGCATTTAAAGAAAATGTCTTCAGACTCATCTAAAATTATATATTATCTCCATCAAATATGAAGGTATTTTTAGAATTTGCTCGATTTTTGAAACAAAACTTCAATTAAACAAAACGACTTCAGACTCATATAAAATTATATTCTGTATTAATGGCTTTATCTCTGTCAAAAATGGCCCCACATAAAATATGAAGTTGCCTTTAGAAATTGCTCGATTTTTTTGAACAAAACTGCATTAAAACAAAATGACTTCAGACTCATCTAAAACTATATATTGTATTAATGGCCATATCTCTGTCAAAAATGGCCCCACTTAAAATCTGAAGGTATTTTTAGAATTTGCTCGATTTTTGAACAAAACTGCATTTAAAGAAAATGTCTTCAGACTCATCTAAAATTATATATTATATTAATGACCATATCTCTGTCAAAAATGGCCCCACTTAAAATCTGAAGGTATTTTTAGAATTTGCTCGATTTTTGAAACAAAACTGCATTTAAAGAAAATGTCTTCAGACTCATCTAAAATTATATATTGTATTAATGGCCATATCTCCGTCAAAAATGGCCCCACATAAAATATGAAGTTACTTTTAGAAATTGCTCGATTTTTGAAACGAAACTGCATTTAAAGAAAATGACTTCAGACTCATCTAAAATTATATATTATATTAATGGCCATATCTCCGTCAAAAATGGCCCCACTTCAAATATGAAGGAATTTTTAGAATTTGCTCGATTTTTGAAACAAAACTGCATTTAATGAAAATGTCTTCAGACTCATCTAAAATTATATATTGTATTAATGGCCATATCTCCGTCAAAAATGGCCCCACTTAAAATATGAAGTTACTTTTAGAAATTGCTGGATTTTTGAAACAAAACTGCATTTAAAGAAAATGCCTTCAGACTCATCTAAAATTATATATTATCTCCATCAAATATGAAGGTATTTTTAGAATTTGCTCGATTTTTGAAACAAAACTTCAATTAAACAAAACGACTTCAGACTCATATAAAATTATATTCTGTATTAATGGCTTTATCTCTGTCAAAAATGGCCCCACATAAAATATGAAGTTGCCTTTAATAATTGCTCGATTTTTTAAATAAAACTGCATTAAAACAAAATGACTTCAGACTCATCTAAAACTATATATTGTATTAATGGCCATATCTCTGTCAAAAATGGCCCCACTTAAAATCTGAAGGTGTTTTTAGAATTTGCTCGATTTTTGAAACAGAACTGCATTTAAAGAAAATGTCTTCAGACTCATCTAAAATTATATATTGTATTAATGGCCATATCTAAGTCAAAAATGGCCCCACTTAAAATCTGAAGGTATTTTTAAAATTTGCTCGATTTTTGAAACAAAACTGCATTTAAAGAAAGTGACTTCAGACTCATCTAAAATTACATATTGTATTAATGGCCATATCTCCGTCAAAAATGGCCCCACATAAAATATGAAGTTACTTTTAGAAATTGCTCGATTTTTGAAACAAAACTGCTTTTAAAGAAAAAGACTTCAGACTCATCTAATATTATATATTATATTAATGGCCATATCTCCGTCAAAAATGGCCCCACTTCAAATATGAAGTTACTTTTAGAAATTGCTGGATTTTTGAAACAAAACTGCATTTAAAGAAAATGTCTTCAGACTCATCTAGGATTATATATTATCTCCTCAAATATGAAGGTATTTTTAGAATTTGCTCGATTTTTGAAACAAAACTTCAATTAAACAAAAGACTTCAGACTCATCTAAAATTATATTCTGTATTAATGGCTTTATCTCTGTCAAAAATGGCCCCACACTAAAATATGAAGTTACTTTTAGAAATTGCTCGATTTTTGAAACAAAACTGCATTAAAACAAAATGACTTCAGACTCATCTAAAATTATATATTGTATTAATGGCCATATCTCTTTAAAAAAAACCACTTCAAATATGAAGTTACTTTTAGAAATTGCTCGATTTTTGAAACAAAACTGTTTAAAGAAAATGCCTTCAACTCATCTAAAATTATATGTTGTATTAATGGCCATATCTCCGTCAAAAATGGCCCCACTTAAAATCTGAATGTATTTTTAGAATTTGCTCGATTTTTGAAACAAAACTGCATTTAAAGAAAATGTCTTCAGACTCATCTAAAATTATATATTGTATTAATGGCCATATCTCCGTCAAAAATGGCCCCACTTAAAATATGAAGTTATTTTTAGAAATTGCTCGATTTTTGAAACAAAACTGCATTTAAAGAAAATGTCTTCAGACTCATCTAAAATTATATATTGTATTAATGGCCATATCTCCGTCAAAAATGGCTCCACTTAAAATATGAAGTTATTTTTAGAAATTGCTCGATTTTTGAAACAAAACTGCATTTAAAGAAAATGTCTTCAGACTCATCTAAAATTATATATTATATTAATGGCCATATCTCCGTCAAAAATGGCCCCACTTCAAATATGAAGTTATTTTTAGAATTTGCTCGATTTTTGAAACAAAACTGCATTTAAAGAAAATGACTTCAGACTCATCTAAAATTATATATTGTATTAATGGCCATATCTCTGTCAAAAATGGCCCCACTTAAAATATGAAGTTACTTTTAGAAATTGCTCGATTTTTGAAACAAAACTGCATTTAAAGAAAATGTCTTCAGACTCATCTAAAATTATATATTGTATTAATGGCCATATCTCTGTCAAAAATGGCCCCACTTAAAATCTGAAGTTATTTTTTAGAAATTGCTCGATTTTTGAAACAAAACTGCATTTAAAGAAAATGTCTTCAGACTCATCTAAAATTATATATTATATTAATGGCCATATCTCTGTCAAAAAAATATGAAGGTATTTTTAGAATTTGCTCGATTTTTGAAACAAAACTGCATTTAAAGAAAATGTCTTCAGACTCATCTAAAATTATATATTGTATTAATGGCCATATCTCCGTCAAAAATGGCCCCACTTAAAATATGAAGTTACTTTTAGAAATTGCTCGATTTTTGAAACAAAACTGCATTTAAAAGAAAATGACTTCAGACTCATCTAAAATTATATATTGTATTAATGGCCATATCTCCGTCAAAAATGGCCCCACTTAAAATATGAAGGTATTTTTTAGAATTTGCTCGATTTTTGAAACAAAACTGCATTTAAAGAAAATGTCTTCAGACTCATCTAAAATTATATATTATATTAATGGCCATATCTCCGTCAAAAATGGCCCCACTTAAAATATGAAGTTACTTTTAGAATTTGCTCGATTTTTGAAACAAAACTGCATTTAAAGAAAATGTCTTCAGACTCATCTAAAATTATATATTGTATTAATGGCCATATCTCCATCAAAAATGGCCCCACTTCAAATATGAAGTTACTTTTAGAAATTGCTCGATTTTTGAAACAAAACTGCATTTAAACAAAATGACTTCAGACTCATCTAAAATTATATATTGTATTAATGGCCATATCTCTGTCAAAAATGGCCCCACTTAAAATATGAAGTTTATTTTTAGAAATTGCTCGATTTTTGAAACAAAACTGCATTTAAAGAAAATGTCTTCAGACTCATCTAAAATTATATATTGTATTAATGGCCATATCTCCGTCAAAAATGGCCCACTTAAAATATGAAGGTATTTTTAAATTGCTGATTTTTGAAACAAAACTGCATTTAAAGAAAATGCTTCAGACTAATTATATATTTTTTAAAAATTTGCTCGATTTTTGAAACAAAACTGCATTTAAAGAAAATGACTTCAGACTCATCTAAAATTATATATTGTATTAATGGCCATATCTCCGTCAAAAATGGCCCCACTTCAAATATGAAGTTATTTTTAGAAATTGCTCGATTTTTGAAACAAAACTGCATTTAAAGAAAATGACTTCAGACTCATCTAAAATTATATATTGTATTAATGGCCATATCTCCGTCAAAAATGGCCCCACTTCAAATATGAAGGTATTTTTAGAAATTGCTCGATTTTTGAAACAAAACTGCATTTAAAGAAAATGTCTTCAGACTCATCTAAAATTATATATTGTATTAATGGCCATATCTCCAAAAATGGCCCCACATAAAATATGAAGTTACTTTTTGAAATTCTCGATTTTTTGAAACAAAACTGCATTTAAAGAAAATGACTTCAGACTCATCTAAAATTATATATTGTATTAATGGCCATATCTCCGTCAAAAATGGTCCCCACTTAAAATATGAAGTTATTTTTAGAATTTGCTCGATTTTTGAAACAAAACTGCATTTAAAGAAAATGACTTCAGACTCATCTAAAATTATATATTGTATTAATGGCCATATCTCTGTCAAAAAATGGCCCCACTTCAAAATATGAAGTTACTTTTTAGAAATTGCTCGATTTTTTGAAACAAAACTGCATTTAAAGAAAATGACTTCAGACTCATCTAAAATTATATATTATATTAATGGCCATATCTCCGTCAAAAATGGCCCCACTTCAAATATGAAGGTACTTTTTAGAAATTGCTCGATTTTTGAAACAAAACTGCATTTAAAGAAAATGACTTCAGACTCATCTAAAATTATATATTGTATTAATGGCCATATCTCCGTCAAAAATGGCCCCACTTAAAATATGAAGGTATTTTTAGAAATTTGCTCGATTTTTGAAACAAAACTGCATTTAAAGAAAATGTCTTCAGACTCATCTAAAATTATATATTGTATTAATGGCCATATCTCTGTCAAAAATGGCCCCACTTCAAAATATGAAGTTACTTTTTAGAAATTGCTCGATTTTTTGAAACAAAACTGCATTTAAAGAAAATGTCTTCAGACTCATCTAAAATTATATATTGTATTAATGGCCATATCTCCGTCAAAAATGGCCCCACTTCAAATATGAAGGTACTTTTTAGAAATTTGCTCGATTTTTTGAAACAAAACTGCATTTAAAGAAAATGACTTCAGACTCATCTAAAATTATATATTGTATTAATGGCCATATCTCTGTCAAAAAATGGCCCCACTTAAAATATGAAGTTACTTTTAGAAATTGCTCGATTTTTGAAACAAAACTGCATTTAAAGAAAATGTACTTCAGACTCATCTAAAATTATATATTATATTAATGGCCATATCTCTGTCAAAAAATGGCCCCACTTCAAATATGAAGGTATTTTTAGAATTTGCTCGATTTTTGAAACAAAACTGCATTTAAAGAAAATGTCTTCAGACTCATCTAAAATTATATATTGTATTAATGGCCATATCTCCGTCAAAAATGGCCCCACTTAAAATATGAAGTTATTTTTAGAAATTTGCTCGATTTTTGAAACAAAACTGCATTTAAAGAAAATGACTTCAGACTCATCTAAAATTATATATTGTATTAATGGCCATATCTCCGTCAAAATGGCCCCACTTAAAATATGAAGTTACTTTTTAGAAATTGCTCGATTTTTGAAACAAAACTGCATTTAAAGAAAATGACTTCAGACTCATCTAAAATTATATATTGTATTAATGGCCATATCTCCGTCAAAAAATGGCCCCACTTAAAATATGAAGGTATTTTTTAGAATTTGCTCGATTTTTGAAACAAAACTGCATTTAAAGAAAATGACTTCAGACTCATCTAAAATTATATATTGTATTAATGGCCATATCTCTGTCAAAAATGGCCCCACTTAAAATCTGAAGGTATTTTTAGAATTTGCTCGATTTTTGAAACAAAACTGCATTTAAAGAAAATGACTTCAGACTCATCTAAAATTATATATTGTATTAATGGCCATATCTCCGTCAAAAATGGCCCCACTTAAAATATGAAGGTACTTTTTAGAAATTTGCTCGATTTTTGAAACAAAACTGCATTTAAAGAAAATGACTTCAGACTCATCTAAAATTATATATTGTATTAATGGCCATATCTCCGTCAAAAAATGGCCCACTTCAAATATGAAGTTACTTTTAGAAATTGCTCGATTTTTGAAACAAAACTGCATTTAAAGAAAATGACTTCAGACTCATCTAAAATTATATATTGTATTAATGGCCATATCTCCGTCAAAAATGGCCCCACTTCAAATATGAAGTTATTTTTAGAAATTGCTCGATTTTTGAAACAAAACTGCATTTAAAGAAAATGACTTCAGACTCATCTAAAATTATATATTATATTAATGGCCATATCTCCGTCAAAAAAATGGCCCCACTCAAATATGAATGTTATTTTTAAATTTGCTCGATTTTTGAAACAAAACTGCATTTAAAGAAAATGTCTTCAGACTCATCTAAAATTATATATTATATTAATGGCCATATCTCCGTCAAAAATGAAATCATATGAAGTTACTTTTTATAATTTGCTGGATTTTTGAAACAAAACTGCATTTAAAGAAAATGACTTCAGACTCATCTAAAATTATATATTATATTAATGGCCATATCTCTGTCAAAAATGGCCCCACTTCAAATATGAAGTTATTTTTTAGAAATTGCTCGATTTTTTGAAACAAAACTGCATTTAAGAAAATGACTTCAGACTCATCTAAAATTATATATTGTATTAATGGCCATATCCTGTCAAAAGTGGCCCCACATAAAATATGAAGTTATTTTAGAAATTGCTCGATTTTTGAAACAAAACTGCATTTAAAGAAAATGACTTCAGACTCATCTAAAATTATATATTTGTATTAATGGCCATATCTCCGTCAAAAATGGCCCCACTTCAAAATATGAAGTTATTTTTTAGAAATTGCTCGATTTTTGAAACAAAACTGCATTTAAAGAAAATGACTTCAGACTCATCTAAAATTATATATTGTATTAATGGCCATATCTCTGTCAAAATATTGGCCCCACCCCAAATCTAAAGTTATTTTTAGAATTTGCTCGATTTTTAATCAAAACTGCATTTGAAAATGTCTTCAGACTCATCTAAAGGTATATATTATATTAATGCCCATATCTCTGTCAAAAAATGGCCCCACTTCAAATATGAAGTTACTTTTAGAAATTGCTCGATTTTGAAACAGAAACTGCATTTAAAGAAAATGAGCTTCAGACTCATCTAAAATTATATATTGTATTAATGGCCATATCTCCGTCAAAAATGGACCCACTTCAAATATGAAGGTATTTTTAGGAATTGCTCGATTTTTGAAACAAAACTGCATTTAAAGAAAATGTCTTCAGACTCATCCAAAATTATATATTGTATTAATGGCCATATCTCCGTCAAAAATAGCCTCACTTTAAATATGAATGTATTTTTAGAAATTTGCTCGATTTTGTGAAACAAAACTGCATTTAAAGAAAATGACTTCAGACTCATCTAAAATTATATATTGTATTAATGTTCATATCTCTGTCAAAAATGGCCCCACTTAAAATATGAAGTTACTTTTTAGAATTGCTCGATTTTTAAAACAAAACTGCATTTAAAGAAAATGTCTTCAGACTCATCTAAAATTATATATTGTATTAATGGCCATATCTCCATAAAAATAGAACCACTTCAAATATGAAGTTACTTTTTAGAAATTTATCGATTTTTGAAACAAAACTGCATTTAAAGAAAATGCCTTAGACTCATCTAAAATTATATATTGTATTAATGCCATATACCCGTCAAAAATGGCCCCACTTAAAATATGAAGTTATTTTAGAATTTGCTCGATTTTTGAAACAAAACTGCATTTAAAGAAAATGACTTCAGACTCATCTAAAATTATATATTATATTAATATGTATATCTCCGTCAAAAAATGGACTTACTTAAAATATGAAGTTACTTTTTAGAAATTGTTGATTTTTAAAACAAAACTGCATTTAAAGAAAATGATCTTCAGACTCATCCAAAATTATATATTATATTAAGCTATATCTCCGTCAAAAATGGCCCCACTTCAAATATGAAGGTATTTTTAGAAATTGCTCGATTTTTGAAACAAAACTACATTTAAACAAAATGACTTCAGACTCATCTAAAGTTATATTTTGTATTAATGGCCATATCTCTGTCAAAAATGGCCCCACTTAAAATATGGAGTTACCTTTAGAAATTGTCGATTTTTTAAACAAAACTGCATTTAAAGAAAATGTCTTCAGACTCATCTAAAATTATATATTGTATTAATGGCCATATCTCCGTCAAAAAATAGATCCACTTCAATTATGAAGTTACTTTTTAAAATTGCTCGATTTATGAAGCAAAACTGCATTTAAAGAAAATGCCTTCAGACTCATCTAAAATTATATATTTTATTAATGGCCATATCTCTGTCAAAAATGGCCCCACTCAAAATATTGAAGTTATTTTTAGAAATTGCTCGATTTTTTTAAACAAAACTGCATTTAATAAAATGTCTTCAGACTCATCTAAAATTATATATTGTATTAATGGCCATATCGCCGTCAAAAATGGCCCCACATAAAATGTGAAGTTACTTTTAGAATTGCTCGATTTTGAAACAAAACTGCATTTAAAGAAAATGACTTCAGACTCATCTAAAATTATATATTGTATTAATGGCCATATCTCCGTCAAAAATGATTCACTTCATAAATGTAAGTTTTCTTTTTAAAATTTGCTCGATTTTTTTTAAATCAAAACGCATTAAAAGAAAATGCCTTCAGGGCTCATCTAAAATTATGTATTACATTAATGGCCATATCTCATCAAAAATGGCCCCACTTAATATCAGATGTATTTTTAGAATTTACACATCAAGTTTTTGAACAAAACTGCATTTAAAGAAAATGTCTTCAGACTCATCTAAAAGTATATATTATATTAATGGCCATATCTCAATAAAAATGTTTACATAATATAAGTTACTATTAGAAATTGTGGATTTTAGAAACAAAACTGCATTTAAGAAAATATCTTCAGACTCATCTAAGAATTTATATATTGTATTAATGGCCATATCTCCGTCAAAAAATGGAACCACTTCAAATATGGAGTTACTTTTAGAAATTGTCGATGTTTTTGAAACAAAACTGCATTAAAAGAAAATGTCTTCAGACTCATCTAAAATTATATATTGTATTAATGGCCATATCTCCGTCAAAAAATGGCTCTTACTTCAAAATATGAAGTTACTTTTAGAAATTGCTCGATTTTTGAAACAAAACTGCATTTAAAGAAAATGTCTTCAGACTCATCTAAAATTATATATTGTATTAATGGTATATCTCCGTCCAAAAATGAATCCCCTTAAAATATGAAGTTACTTTTAGAAATTTGCTCGATTTTTGAAACAAAACTGCATTTAAAGAAAATGACTTCAGACTCATCTAAAATTATATATATGTATCTCTCGTCAAAAAAGGGCCCTTATAAATTATTTTTAGAATTTGCTCGATTTTTGAAACAAAACTGCAATTAAAGCAAAATGACTTCGGACTCACCTAAAATTATATATTGTATTAATGGCCTATCTCCGTCAAAAATGGCCCCACATAAATATGAAGTTACTTTTTAGAATTGCTGATTTTTGAAACAAAACTGCATTTAAAGAAAATGTCTTCAGACTCATCTAAAATTATATATTGTATTAATGGCCATATCTCCGTCAAAAATAGACCCACTTCAAATATGAAGGTATTTTTAGAAATTGCTCGATTTTTGAAATAAAACTGCATTTAAAGAAAATGACTTCAGACTCATCTAAAATTATATATTGTCCAATATCTCCATCAAATATGAAGTTACTTTTAAATTACTCGATTTTTGGAACAAAACTGCATTTAAAGAAAATGACTTCAGACTCATCTAAAATTATATATTGTATTAATGGCCATATCTCCGTCAAAAATATGGCTTACGTCAAATCTGAAGTATTTTTTTAAATTTAGTCGATTATTGAAAAAACTGCATTTAAAAGAAAATGTCTTCAGACTCATCTGAAATTATATATTGTATTAATGGCCATATCTCTGTCGAAAATGGCCCCACTTAAAATATGAAGTTACTTTTAGAAATTGCTCGATTTTTAAACAAAACTGCATTTAAAGAAAATGACTTCAGACTCATCTAAAATTATATATTGTATTAATGGCCTTATCTCCGTCAAAATAATAAAATTGAAGTTATTTTTAGAAATTGCTCGAATTTGAAACAAACTGCATTTAAAGAAAATGACTTCAGACTCATCTAAAATTATATATTGTATTAATGGCCATATCTCCGTCAAAAATGGCCCCACTTCAAATATGAAGTTTTTTTTAGAAATTGCTCGATTTTTTGAAACAAAACTGCATTTAAAGAAAATGACTTCAGACTCATCTAAAATTATATATTGTATTAATGGCCATATCTCTGTCAAAATGGCCCCACTTAAAATAGGAGTTACTTTTAGAAATTACTCGATTTTTAAACAAAACTGCATTTAAGAAAATGTCTTCAGACTCATTTAAAATTATATATTTATTATATCCATACTTAAATAAATAATAAAAAAAAAAGTTATTTTAATAATTGCTCGATTTTTTAAACAAAACTGCATTTAAACAAAATGACTTCAGACTCATCTAAAATTATATATTGTATTAATGGCCATATCTCTGTCAAAAATGGCCCCACTAAAAATTGAAGGTGTTTTTAGAATTTGCTCGATTTTTGAAACAAAACTGCATTTAAAGAAAATGACTTCAGACTCATCTAAAATTATATATTGTATTAATGGCCATATCTCCGTCAAAAATGGCCCCGCTAAAATATGAAGTTATTTTTAGAAATTGCTCGATTTTTGAAACAAAACTGCATTTAAAGAAAATGACTTCAGACTCATCTAAAATTATATATTGTATTAATGGCCCATATCTCCGTCAAAAATGGCTCACTTCAAATATGAAGTTACTTTTAGAAATTGATCGATTTTTTTGAAACAAAACTGCTTTAAAAGAAAATGACTTCAGACTCATCTAAAATTATATATTATATTAATGGCCATATCTCCGTCAAAATGGCACACTTAAAATATGAAGTTACTTTTAGAATTTGCTCGATTTTGAAACAAAACTGCATTTAAAGAAAATAAAAAGACTTTCAGACTATCTAAAATTATATTTTGTATTAAGGCCATTCTGTCAAAAATGCTCCATAAAATGAAGTTATTTTTAGAATTTGCTCGATTTTTGAAACAAAACTGCATTTAAATAAAATGACTTCAGACTCATCTAAAATTATATATTGTATTAATGGCTATCTCTGTAAAAAAGTTTTACTTAAAATATGAGTTATTTTTAGAAATTGCTCGATTTTTGAAACAAAACTGCATTAAACAAAATGACTTCAGACTCATCTAAAATTATATATTGTATTAATGGCCATATCTCCGTCAAAAATGAATCCACTTCAAATATGAGGTACTTTTTTAGAAATTGCTCGATTTTTGAAACAAAACTGCATTTAAAGAAAATGTCTTCAGACTCATCTAAAATTATATATTATATTAATGGCTATATCTTGTCAAAATGGCCCCACTTAAATATGAAGTTATTTTTAGAAATTGCTCGATTTTTGAAACAAAACTACATTTAAAGAAAATGACTTCAGACTCATCTAAAATTATATATTGTATTAATGGCCATATCTCCTCAAAAATGGCCCCACTTAAATATGAAGTTATTTTTGAATTTGCTCGATTTTGAAACAAAACTGCATTTAAAGAAAATGACTTCAGACTCATCTAAAATTATATATTGTATTAATGGCCATATCTCTGTCAAAAATGGCCCCACTTAAATATTGAAGTTACTTTTAGAAATTGCTCGATTTTGAAACAAAACTGCATTTAAAAGAAAATGACTTCAGACTCATCTAAAATTATATATTATATTAATGGTCATATCTCTGTCAAAAATGGATCCACTTCAAATATGAAGTTATTTTTAGAAATTGCTCGATTTTTAAACAAAACTGCATTTAAAGAAAATGTCTTCAGACTCATCTAAAATTTATATATTGTATTAATGGCCATATCTCCGTCAAAAATGGCCCCCTTCAAATATGAATGTATTTTTAGAAATTGCTTGATTTTTGAAACAAAACTGCATTAAAAGAAAATGTCTTCAGACTCATCTAAAATTATATATTGTATTAATGGCCATATCTCCGTCAAAAATGGCCTCACTTCAAATATGAAGGTATTTTTAGAAATTGCTCGATTTTTGAAACAAAACTGCATTTAAACAAAATGACTTCAGACTCATCTAAAATTATATATTGTATTAATGGCCATATCTCTATCAAAAATGGCCCCACTTAAAATATGAAGTTATTTTTAGAAATTGCTCGATTTTTGAAACAAAACTGCATTTAAAGGAAAATGTCTTCAGACTCATCTAAAATTATATATTGTATTAATGGCCATATCTCCGTCAAAAATGGCCCCACTTAAAATATGAATGTATTTTAGAATTTGCTCGATTTTTGAAACAAACTGCATTTAAAGAAAATGTCTTCAGACTCATCTAAAATTATATATTGTATTAATGGCCATATCTCCGTCAAAAATAGATTCACTTCAAATATGAAGTTACTTTTAGAAATTGCTCGATTTTTGAAACAAAACTGCATTTAAAGAAAATGTCTTCAGACTCATCTAGAATTATATATTATCTCCATAAATTATATATTGTATTAATGGCCATATCTCTGTCAAAAAATAACCACTTCAAATTATGAAGTTACTTTTTAAAATTGCTCGATTTTGAAACAAAGCTGCATTTAAAGAAAATGTCTTCAGACTCATCTAAAATTATATATTGTATTAATGGCTATATCTCCGTCAAAAATGGCCCTACTTAAAATCTGAAGGTATTTTTAGAATTTGCTCGATTTTTGAAACAAAACTGCATTTAAAGCAAATGACTTCAGACTCATCTAAAATTATATATTATATTAATGGCTATATCTCAGTCAAAAATGGCCCCACTCCAAAAATGAAGTTATTTTTAGAAATTGCTCGATTTTTAAACAAAACTGCATTTAAAAGAAAATGACTTCAGACTCATCTAAAATTATATATTGTATTAATGGCTATATCTCTGTCAAAAAATGGCCCCACTTAAAATATGAAGTTACTTTTAGAAATTGCTCGATTTTTTGAAACAAAACTGCATTTAAAGAAAATTGACTTCAGACTCATCTAAAATTATATATTATATTAATGGCCATATCTCCGTCAAAAATGGCCCCACTAAAATATGAAGTTACTTTTTAGAAATTTGTTCGATTTTTGAAACAAAACTGCATTTAAAAGAAAATGACTTCAGACTCATCTAAAACTATATATTATATTAATGGCCATATCTCTGTCAAAAATGGCTTCCTTTAAAATCTGAAAGTATTTTTTAGAATTTGCTCGATTTATGAAACAAAATTGCATTTAAAGAAAATGTCTTGAGACTCATCCAAAGTTATATATTATATTAATGGCCATATCTCCGTCAAAAATGGCACCACTTCAAATCTGAAGTTACTTTTAGAAATTTGCTCGATTTTGAAACAAAACTACATTTAAAGAAAATGTCTTCAGACTCATCCTAAAATTATATATTATATTAATGGCCATATCTCCGTCAAAAATAGCCCCACTTAAAATATATAAGTTACATTTTAGAAATTGCTCGATTT
>JAEIFX010000242.1:0-27180 GCA_018904325.1 Drosophila murphyi
AACTTATATTTATAAAAAGGGCTTCATAATGTTGAAAGAAATTCTAACTTTTGACAATTATTGGCGAAGATACAACCATTTGAATTTGGAAACAAAAACTTAAAACGTCAATTTCTCGAATTTACCTCAAAATTACATATTTTCAACTTTTGATGCAGAATCAATATTTATAAAAAGGGCTTCATAATGTTGAAAGAAATTCTAACTTTTGACAATTATTGGCGAAGATACAACCATTTGAATTTGGAAACAAAAACTTAAAACGTCAATTTCTCGAATTTACCTCAAAATTACATATTTTCAACTTTTGATGCAGAATCAATATTTATAAAAAGGGCTTCATAATGTTGAAAGAAATTCTAACTTTTGACAATTATTGGCGAAGATACAACCATTTGAATTTGGAAACAAAAACTTAAAACGTCAATTTCTCGAATTTACCTCAAAATTACATATTTTCAACTTTTGATGCAGAATCAATATTTATAAAAAGGGCTTCATAATGTTGAAAGAAATTCTAACTTTTGACAATTATTGGCGAAGATACAACCATTTGAATTTGGAAACAAAAACTTAAAACGTCAATTTCTCGAATTTACCTCAAAATTACATATTTTCAACTTTTGATGCAGAATCAATATTTATAAAAAGGGCTTCATAATGTTGAAAGAAATTCTAACTTTTGACAATTATTGGCGAAGATACAACCATTTGAATTTGGAAACAAAAACTTAAAACGTCAATTTCTCGAATTTACCTCAAAATTACATATTTTCAACTTTTGATGCAGAATCAATATTTATAAAAAGGGCTTCATAATGTTGAAAGAAATTCTAACTTTCGACAATTATTGGCGAAGATACAACCATTTGAATTTGGAAAAAAAAACTTAAAACGTCAATTTCTCGAATTTACCTCAAAATTACATATTTTCAGCTTTTGATGCAGAATCAATATTTATAAAAAGGGCTTCATAATGTTGAAAGAAATTCTAACTTTTGACAATTATTGGCGAAGATACAACCATTTGAATTTGGAAACAAAAACTTAAAACGTCAATTTCTCGAATTTACCTCAAAATTACATATTTTCAACTTTTGATGCAGAATCAATATTTATAAAAAGGGCTTCATAATGTTGAAAGAAATTCTAACTTTTGACAATTATTGGCGAAGATACAACCATTTGAATTTGGAAACAAAAACTTAAAACGTCAATTTCTCGAATTTACCTCAAAATTACATATTTTCAACTTTTGATGCAGAATCAATATTTATAAAAAGGGCTTCATAATGTTGAAAGAAATTCTAACTTTTGACAATTATTGGCGAAGATACAACCATTTGAATTTGGAAACAAAAACTTAAAACGTCAATTTCTCGAATTTACCTCAAAATTACATATTTTCAACTTTTGATGCAGAATCAATATTTATAAAAAGGGCTTCATAATGTTGAAAGAAATTCTAACTTTTGACAATTATTGGCGAAGATACAACCATTTGAATTTGGAAACAAAAACTTAAAACGTCAATTTCTCGAATTTACCTCAAAATTACATATTTTCAACTTTTGATGCAGAATCAATATTTATAAAAAGGG
Source organism: Drosophila murphyi (assembly GCA_018904325.1). Classification (NCBI taxonomy): domain Eukaryota; kingdom Metazoa; phylum Arthropoda; class Insecta; order Diptera; family Drosophilidae; genus Drosophila; species Drosophila murphyi. Next base: position 1,602 of record JAEIFX010000242.1, read on the forward strand.
CTTCATAATGTTGAAAGAAATTCTAACTTTTGACAATTATTGGCGAAGATACAACCATTTGAATTTGGAAACAAAAACTTAAAACGTCAATTTCTCGAATTTACCTCAAAATTACATATTTTCAACTTTTGATGCAGAATCAATATTTATAAAAAGGGCTTCATAATGTTGAAAGAAATTCTAACTTTTGACAATTATTGGCGAAGATACAACCATTTGAATTTGGAAACAAAAACTTAAAACGTCAATTTCTCGAATTTACCTCAAAATTACATATTTTCAACTTTTGATGCAGAATCAATATTTATAAAAAGGGCTTCATAATGTTGAAAGAAATTCTAACTTTTGACAATTATTGGCGAAGATACAACCATTTGAATTTGGAAACAAAAACTTAAAACGTCAATTTCTCGAATTTACCTCAAAATTACATATTTTCAACTTTTGATGCAGAATCAATATTTATAAAAAGGGCTTCATAATGTTGAAAGAAATTCTAACTTTTGACAATTATTGGCGAAGATACAACCATTTGAATTTGGAAACAAAAACTTAAAACGTCAATTTCTCGAATTTACCTCAAAATTACATATTTTCAACTTTTGATGCAGAATCAATATTTATAAAAAGGGCTTCATAATGTTGAAAGAAATTCTAACTTTTGACAATTATTGGCGAAGATACAACCATTTGAATTTGGAAACAAAAACTTAAAACGTCAATTTCTCGAATTTACCTCAAAATTACATATTTTCAACTTTTGATGCAGAATCAATATTTATAAAAAGGGCTTCATAATGTTGAAAGAAATTCTAACTTTTGACAATTATTGGCGAAGATACAACCATTTGAATTTGGAAACAAAAACTTAAAACGTCAATTTCTCGAATTTACCTCAAAATTACATATTTTCAACTTTTGATGCAGAATCAATATTTATAAAAAGGGCTTCATAATGTTGAAAGAAATTCTAACTTTTGACAATTATTGGCGAAGATACAACCATTTGAATTTGGAAACAAAAACTTAAAACGTCAATTTCTCGAATTTACCTCAAAATTACATATTTTCAACTTTTGATGCAGAATCAATATTTATATAAAAGGGCTTCATAATGTTGAAAGAAATTCTAACTTTTGACAATTATTGGCGAAGATACAACCATTTGAATTTGGAAACAAAAACTTAAAACGTCAATTTCTCGAATTTACCTCAAAATTACATATTTTCAACTTTTGATGCAGAATCAATATTTATAAAAAGGGCTTCATAATGTTGAAAGAAATTCTAACTTTTGACAATTATTGGCGAAGATACAACCATTTGAATTTGGAAACAAAAACTTAAAACGTCAATTTCTCGAATTTACCTCAAAATTACATATTTTCAACTTTTGATGCAGAATCAATATTTATAAAAAGGGCTTCATAATGTTGAAAGAAATTCTAACTTTTGACAATTATTGGCGAAGATACAACCATTTGAATTTGGAAACAAAAACTTAAAACGTCAATTTCTCGAATTTACCTCAAAATTACATATTTTCAACTTTTGATGCAGAATCAATATTTATAAAAAGGGCTTCATAATGTTGAAAGAAATTCTAACTTTTGACAATTATTGGCGAAGATACAACCATTTGAATTTGGAAACAAAAACTTAAAACGTCAATTTCTCGAATTTACCTCAAAATTACATATTTTCAACTTTTGATGCAGAATCAATATTTATAAAAAGGGCTTCATAATGTTGAAAGAAATTCTAACTTTTGACAATTATTGGCGAAGATACAACCATTTGAATTTGGAAACAAAAACTTAAAACGTCAATTTCTCGAATTTACCTCAAAATTACATATTTTCAACTTTTGATGCAGAATCAATATTTATAAAAAGGGCTTCATAATGTTGAAAGAAATTCTAACTTTTGACAATTATTGGCGAAGATACAACCATTTGAATTTGGAAACAAAAACTTAAAACGTCAATTTCTCGAATTTACCTCAAAATTACATATTTTCAACTTTTGATGCAGAATCAATATTTATAAAAAGGGCTTCATAATGTTGAAAGAAATTCTAACTTTTGACAATTATTGGCGAAGATACAACCATTTGAATTTGGAAACAAAAACTTAAAACGTCAATTTCTCGAATTTACCTCAAAATTACATATTTTCAACTTTTGATGCAGAATCAATATTTATAAAAAGGGCTTCATAATGTTGAAAGAAATTCTAACTTTTGACAATTATTGGCGAAGATACAACCATTTGAATTTGGAAACAAAAACTTAAAACGTCAATTTCTCGAATTTACCTCAAAATTACATATTTTCAACTTTTGATGCAGAATCAATATTTATAAAAAAGGGCTTCATAATGTTGAAAGAAATTCTAACTTTTGACAATTATTGGCGAAGATACAACCATTTGAATTTGGAAACAAAAACTTAAAACGTCAATTTCTCGAATTTACCTCAAAATTACATATTTTCAACTTTTGATGCAGAATCAATATTTATAAAAAGGGCTTCATAATGTTGAAAGAAATTCTAACTTTTGACAATTATTGGCGAAGATACAACCATTTGAATTTGGAAACAAAAACTTAAAACGTCAATTTCTCGAATTTACCTCAAAATTACATATTTTCAACTTTTGATGCAGAATCAATATTTATAAAAAGGACTTCATAATGTTGAAAGAAATTCTAACTTTTGACTATTATTGGCGAAGATACAACCATTTAAATTTGGAAACAGGAACTTAAAACGTCAATTTCTCGAATTTACCTCAAAATTACATATTTTCAACTTTTGATGCAGAATCAATATTTATAAAAAGGGCTTCATAATGTTGAAAGAAATTCTAACTTTTGACAATTATTGGCGAAGATACAACCATTTGAATTTGGAAACAAAAACTTAAAACGTCAATTTCTCGAATTTACCTCAAAATTACATATTTTCAACTTTTGATGCAGAATCAATATTTATAAAAAGGGCTTCATAATGTTGAAAGAAATTCTAACTTTTGACAATTATTGGCGAAGATACAACCATTTGAATTTGGAAACAAAAACTTAAAACGTCAATTTCTCGAATTTACCTCAAAATTACATATTTTCAACTTTTGATGCAGAATCAATATTTATAAAAAGGGCTTCATAATGTTGAAAGAAATTCTAACTTTTGACAATTATTGGCGAAGATACAACCATTTGAATTTGGAAACAAAAACTTAAAACGTCAATTTCTCGAATTTACCTCAAAATTACATATTTTCAACTTTTGATGCAGAATCAATATTTATAAAAAGGGCTTCATAATGTTGAAAGAAATTCTAACTTTTGACAATTATTGGCGAAGATACAACCATTTGAATTTGGAAACAAAAACTTAAAACGTCAATTTCTCGAATTTACCTCAAAATTACATATTTTCAACTTTTTGATGCAGAATCAATATTTATAAAAAGGGCTTCATAATGTTGAAAGAAATTCTAACTTTTGACAATTATTGGCGAAGATACAACCATTTGAATTTGGAAACAAAAACTTAAAACGTCAATTTCTCGAATTTACCTCAAAATTACATATTTTCAACTTTTGATGCAGAATCAATATTTATAAAAAGGGCTTCATAATGTTGAAAGAAATTCTAACTTTTGACAATTATTGGCGAAGATACAACCATTTGAATTTGGAAACAAAAACTTAAAACGTCAATTTCTCGAATTTACCTCAAAATTACATATTTTCAACTTTTGATGCAGAATCAATATTTATAAAAAGGGCTTCATAATGTTGAAAGAAATTCTAACTTTTGACAATTATTGGCGAAGATACAACCATTTGAATTTGGAAACAAAAACTTAAAACGTCAATTTCTCGAATTTACCTCAAAATTACATATTTTCAACTTTTGATGCAGAATCAATATTTATAAAAAGGGCTTCATAATGTTGAAAGAAATTCTAACTTTTGACAATTATTGGCGAAGATACAACCATTTGAATTTGGAAACAAAAACTTAAAACGTCAATTTCTCGAATTTACCTCAAAATTACATATTTTCAACTTTTGATGCAGAATCAATATTTATAAAAAGGGCTTCATAATGTTGAAAGAAATTCTAACTTTTGACAATTATTGGCGAAGATACAACCATTTGAATTTGGAAACAAAAACTTAAAACGTCAATTTCTCGAATTTACCTCAAAATTACATATTTTCAACTTTTGATGCAGAATCAATATTTATAAAAAGGGCTTCATAATGTTGAAAGAAATTCTAACTTTTGACAATTATTGGCGAAGATACAACCATTTGAATTTGGAAACAAAAACTTAAAACGTCAATTTCTCGAATTTACCTCAAAATTACATATTTTCAACTTTTGATGCAGAATCAATATTTATAAAAAGGGCTTCATAATGTTGAAAGAAATTCTAACTTTTGACAATTATTGGCGAAGATACAACCATTTGAATTTGGAAACAAAAACTTAAAACGTCAATTTCTCGAATTTACCTCAAAATTACATATTTTCAACTTTTGATGCAGAATCAATATTTATAAAAAGGGCTTCATAATGTTGAAAGAAATTCTAACTTTTGACAATTATTGGCGAAGATACAACCATTTGAATTTGGAAACAAAAACTTAAAACGTCAATTTCTCGAATTTACCTCAAAATTACATATTTTCAACTTTTGATGCAGAATCAATATTTATAAAAAGGGCTTCATAATGTTGAAAGAAATTCTAACTTTTGACAATTATTGGCGAAGATACAACCATTTGAATTTGGAAACAAAAACTTAAAACGTCAATTTCTCGAATTTACCTCAAAATTACATATTTTCAACTTTTGATGCAGAATCAATATTTATAAAAAGGGCTTCATAATGTTGAAAGAAATTCTAACTTTTGACAATTATTGGCGAAGATACAACCATTTGAATTTGGAAACAAAAACTTAAAACGTCAATTTCTCGAATTTACCTCAAAATTACATATTTTCAACTTTTGATGCAGAATCAATATTTATAAAAAGGGCTTCATAATGTTGAAAGAAATTCTAACTTTTGACAATTATTGGCGAAGATACAACCATTTGAATTTGGAAACAAAAACTTAAAACGTCAATTTCTCGAATTTACCTCAAAATTACATATTTTCAACTTTTGATGCAGAATCAATATTTATAAAAAGGGCTTCATAATGTTGAAAGAAATTCTAACTTTTGACAATTATTGGCGAAGATACAACCATTTGAATTTGGAAACAAAAACTTAAAACGTCAATTTCTCGAATTTACCTCAAAATTACATATTTTCAACTTTTGATGCAGAATCAATATTTATAAAAAGGGCTTCATAATGTTGAAAGAAATTCTAACTTTTGACAATTATTGGCGAAGATACAACCATTTGAATTTGGAAACAAAAACTTAAAACGTCAATTTCTCGAATTTACCTCAAAATTACATATTTTCAACTTTTGATGCAGAATCAATATTTATAAAAAGGGCTTCATAATGTTGAAAGAAATTCTAACTTTTGACAATTATTGGCGAAGATACAACCATTTGAATTTGGAAACAAAAACTTAAAACGTCAATTTCTCGAATTTACCTCAAAATTACATATTTTCAACTTTTGATGCAGAATCAATATTTATAAAAAGGGCTTCATAATGTTGAAAGAAATTCTAACTTTTGACAATTATTGGCGAAGATACAACCATTTGAATTTGGAAACAAAAACTTAAAACGTCAATTTCTCGAATTTACCTCAAAATTACATATTTTCAACTTTTGATGCAGAATCAATATTTATAAAAAGGGCTTCATAATGTTGAAAGAAATTCTAACTTTTGACAATTATTGGCGAAGATACAACCATTTGAATTTGGAAACAAAAACTTAAAACGTCAATTTCTCGAATTTACCTCAAAATTACATATTTTCAACTTTTGATGCAGAATCAATATTTATAAAAAGGGCTTCATAATGTTGAAAGAAATTCTAACTTTTGACAATTATTGGCGAAGATACAACCATTTGAATTTGGAAACAAAAACTTAAAACGTCAATTTCTCGAATTTACCTCAAAATTACATATTTTCAACTTTTGATGCAGAATCAATATTTATAAAAAGGGCTTCATAATGTTGAAAGAAATTCTAACTTTTGACAATTATTGGCGAAGATACAACCATTTGAATTTGGAAACAAAAACTTAAAACGTCAATTTCTCGAATTTACCTCAAAATTACATATTTTCAACTTTTGATGCAGAATCAATATTTATAAAAAGGGCTTCATAATGTTGAAAGAAATTCTAACTTTTGACAATTATTGGCGAAGATACAACCATTTGAATTTGGAAACAAAAACTTAAAACGTCAATTTCTCGAATTTACCTCAAAATTACATATTTTCAACTTTTGATGCAGAATCAATATTTATAAAAAGGGCTTCATAATGTTGAAAGAAATTCTAACTTTTGACAATTATTGGCGAAGATACAACCATTTGAATTTGGAAACAAAAACTTAAAACGTCAATTTCTCGAATTTACCTCAAAATTACATATTTTCAACTTTTGATGCAGAATCAATATTTATAAAAAGGGCTTCATAATGTTGAAAGAAATTCTAACTTTTGACAATTATTGGCGAAGATACAACCATTTGAATTTGGAAACAAAAACTTAAAACGTCAATTTCTCGAATTTACCTCAAAATTACATATTTTCAACTTTTGATGCAGAATCAATATTTATAAAAAGGGCTTCATAATGTTGAAAGAAATTCTAACTTTTGACAATTATTGGCGAAGATACAACCATTTGAATTTGGAAACAAAAACTTAAAACGTCAATTTCTCGAATTTACCTCAAAATTACATATTTTCAACTTTTGATGCAGAATCAATATTTATAAAAAGGGCTTCATAATGTTGAAAGAAATTCTAACTTTTGACAATTATTGGCGAAGATACAACCATTTGAATTTGGAAACAAAAACTTAAAACGTCAATTTCTCGAATTTACCTCAAAATTACATATTTTCAACTTTTGATGCAGAATCAATATTTATAAAAAGGGCTTCATAATGTTGAAAGAAATTCTAACTTTTGACAATTATTGGCGAAGATACAACCATTTGAATTTGGAAACAAAAACTTAAAACGTCAATTTCTCGAATTTACCTCAAAATTACATATTTTCAACTTTTGATGCAGAATCAATATTTATAAAAAGGGCTTCATAATGTTGAAAGAAATTCTAACTTTTGACAATTATTGGCGAAGATACAACCATTTGAATTTGGAAACAAAAACTTAAAACGTCAATTTCTCGAATTTACCTCAAAATTACATATTTTCAACTTTTGATGCAGAATCAATATTTATAAAAAGGGCTTCATAATGTTGAAAGAAATTCTAACTTTTGACAATTATTGGCGAAGATACAACCATTTGAATTTGGAAACAAAAACTTAAAACGTCAATTTCTCGAATTTACCTCAAAATTACATATTTTCAACTTTTGATGCAGAATCAATATTTATAAAAAGGGCTTCATAATGTTGAAAGAAATTCTAACTTTTGACAATTATTGGCGAAGATACAACCATTTGAATTTGGAAACAAAAACTTAAAACGTCAATTTCTCGAATTTACCTCAAAATTACATATTTTCAACTTTTGATGCAGAATCAATATTTATAAAAAGGGCTTCATAATGTTGAAAGAAATTCTAACTTTTGACAATTATTGGCGAAGATACAACCATTTGAATTTGGAAACAAAAACTTAAAACGTCAATTTCTCGAATTTACCTCAAAATTACATATTTTCAACTTTTGATGCAGAATCAATATTTATAAAAAGGGCTTCATAATGTTGAAAGAAATTCTAACTTTTGACAATTATTGGCGAAGATACAACCATTTGAATTTGGAAACAAAAACTTAAAACGTCAATTTCTCAAATTTCCCTAAAATTTACATATTTTCAACTTTTGATGCAGAATCAATATTTATAAAAAGGGCTTCATAATGTTGAAAGAAATTCTAACTTTTGACAATTATTGGCGAAGATACAACCATTTGAATTTGGAAACAAAAACTTAAAACGTCAATTTCTCGAATTTACCTCAAAATTACATATTTTCAACTTTTGATGCAGAATCAATATTTATAAAAAGGGCTTCATAATGTTGAAAGAAATTCTAACTTTTGACAATTATTGGCGAAGATACAACCATTTGAATTTGGAAACAAAAACTTAAAACGTCAATTTCTCGAATTTACCTCAAAATTACATATTTTCAACTTTTGATGCAGAATCAATATTTATAAAAAGGGCTTCATAATGTTGAAAGAAATTCTAACTTTTGACAATTATTGGCGAAGATACAACCATTTGAATTTGGAAACAAAAACTTAAAACGTCAATTTCTCGAATTTACCTCAAAATTACATATTTTTAACTTTTGATGCAGAATCAATATTTATAAAAGGTTTTTTTAAAAAAATTTTATTTGACAATTATTGGCGAAGATACAACCATTTGAATTTGGAAACAAAAACTTAAAACGTCAATTTCTCGAATTTACCTCAAAATTACATATTTTCAACTTTTGATGCAGAATCAATATTTATAAAAAGGGCTTCATAATGTTGAAAGAAATTCTAACTTTTGACAATTATTGGCGAAGATACAACCATTTGAATTTGGAAACAAAAACTTAAAACGTCAATTTCTCGAATTTACCTCAAAATTACATATTTTCAACTTTTGATGCAGAATCAATATTTATAAAAAGGGCTTCATAATGTTGAAAGAAATTCTAACTTTTGACAATTATTGGCGAAGATACAACCATTTGAATTTGGAAACAAAAACTTAAAACGTCAATTTCTCGAATTTACCTCAAAATTACATATTTTCAACTTTTGATGCAGAATCAATATTTATAAAAAGGGCTTCATAATGTTGAAAGAAATTCTAACTTTTGACAATTATTGGCGAAGATACAACCATTTGAATTTGGAAACAAAAACTTAAAACGTCAATTTCTCGAATTTACCTCAAAATTACATATTTTCAACTTTTGATGCAGAATCAATATTTATAAAAAGGGCTTCATAATGTTGAAAGAAATTCTAACTTTTGACAATTATTGGCGAAGATACAACCATTTGAATTTGGAAACAAAAACTTAAAACGTCAATTTCTCGAATTTACCTCAAAATTACATATTTTCAACTTTTGATGCAGAATCAATATTTATAAAAAGGGCTTCATAATGTTGAAAGAAATTCTAACTTTTGACAATTATTGGCGAAGATACAACCATTTGAATTTGGAAACAAAAACTTAAAACGTCAATTTCTCGAATTTACCTCAAAATTACATATTTTCAACTTTTGATGCAGAATCAATATTTATAAAAAAGGGCTTCATAATGTTGAAAGAAATTCTAACTTTTGCCAATTATTGGCGAAGATACAACCATTTGAATTTGGAAACAAAAACTTAAAACGTCAATTTCTCGAATTTACCTCAAAATTACATATTTTCAACTTTTGATGCAGAATCAATATTTATAAAAAGGGCTTCATAATGTTGAAAGAAATTCTAACTTTTGCCAATTATTGGCGAAGATACAACCATTTGAATTTGGAAACAAAAACTTAAAACGTCAATTTCTCGAATTTACCTCAAAATTACATATTTTCAACTTTTGATGCAGAATCAATATTTATAAAAAAGGGCTTCATAATGTTGAAAGAAATTCTAACTTTTGACAATTATTGGCGAAGATACAACCATTTGAATTTGGAAACAAAAACTTAAAACGTCAATTTCTCGAATTTACCTCAAAATTACATATTTTCAACTTTTGATGCAGAATCAATATTTATAAAAAGGGCTTCATAATGTTGAAAGAAATTCTAACTTTTGACAATTATTGGCGAAGATACAACCATTTGAATTTGGAAACAAAAACTTAAAACGTCAATTTCTCGAATTTACCTCAAAATTACATATTTTCAACTTTTGATGCAGAATCAATATTTATAAAAAGGGCTTCATAATGTTGAAAGAAATTCTAACTTTTGACAATTATTGGCGAAGATACAACCATTTGAATTTGGAAACAAAAACTTAAAACGTCAATTTCTCGAATTTACCTCAAAATTACATATTTTCAACTTTTGATGCAGAATCAATATTTATAAAAAGGGCTTCATAATGTTGAAAGAAATTCTAACTTTTGACAATTATTGGCGAAGATACAACCATTTGAATTTGGAAACAAAAACTTAAAACGTCAATTTCTCGAATTTACCTCAAAATTACATATTTTCAACTTTTGATGCAGAATCAATATTTATAAAAAGGGCTTCATAATGTTGAAAGAAATTCTAACTTTTGACAATTATTGGCGAAGATACAACCATTTGAATTTGGAAACAAAAACTTAAAACGTCAATTTCTCGAATTTACCTCAAAATTACATATTTTCAACTTTTGATGCAGAATCAATATTTATAAAAAGGGCTTCATAATGTTGAAAGAAATTCTAACTTTTGACAATTATTGGCGAAGATACAACCATTTGAATTTGGAAACAAAAACTTAAAACGTCAATTTCTCGAATTTACCTCAAAATTACATATTTTCAACTTTTGATGCAGAATCAATATTTATAAAAAAGGGCTTCATAATGTTGAAAGAAATTCTAACTTTTGACAATTATTGGCGAAGATACAACCATTTGAATTTGGAAACAAAAACTTAAAACGTCAATTTCTCGAATTTACCTCAAAATTACATATTTTCAACTTTTGATGCAGAATCAATATTTATAAAAAGGGCTTCATAATGTTGAAAGAAATTCTAACTTTTGACAATTATTGGCGAAGATACAACCATTTGAATTTGGAAACAAAAACTTAAAACGTCAATTTCTCGAATTTACCTCAAAATTACATATTTTCAACTTTTGATGCAGAATCAATATTTATAAAAAGGGCTTCATAATGTTGAAAGAAATTCTAACTTTTGACAATTATTGGCGAAGATACAACCATTTGAATTTGGAAACAAAAACTTAAAACGTCAATTTCTCGAATTTACCTCAAAATTACATATTTTCAACTTTTGATGCAGAATCAATATTTATAAAAAGGGCTTCATAATGTTGAAAGAAATTCTAACTTTTGACAATTATTGGCGAAGATACAACCATTTGAATTTGGAAACAAAAACTTAAAACGTCAATTTCTCGAATTTACCTCAAAATTACATATTTTCAACTTTTGATGCAGAATCAATATTTATAAAAAGGGCTTCATAATGTTGAAAGAAATTCTAACTTTTGACAATTATTGGCGAAGATACAACCATTTGAATTTGGAAACAAAAACTTAAAACGTCAATTTCTCGAATTTACCTCAAAATTACATATTTTCAACTTTTGATGCAGAATCAATATTTATAAAAAGGGCTTCATAATGTTGAAAGAAATTCTAACTTTTGACAATTATTGGCGAAGATACAACCATTTGAATTTGGAAACAAAAACTTAAAACGTCAATTTCTCGAATTTACCTCAAAATTACATATTTTCAACTTTTGATGCAGAATCAATATTTATAAAAAGGGCTTCATAATGTTGAAAGAAATTCTAACTTTTGACAATTATTGGCGAAGATACAACCATTTGAATTTGGAAACAAAAACTTAAAACGTCAATTTCTCGAATTTACCTCAAAATTACATATTTTCAACTTTTGATGCAGAATCAATATTTATAAAAAGGGCTTCATAATGTTGAAAGAAATTCTAACTTTTGACAATTATTGGCGAAGATACAACCATTTGAATTTGGAAACAAAAACTTAAAACGTCAATTTCTCGAATTTACCTCAAAATTACATATTTTCAACTTTTGATGCAGAATCAATATTTATAAAAAGGGCTTCATAATGTTGAAAGAAATTCTAACTTTTGACAATTATTGGCGAAGATACAACCATTTGAATTTGGAAACAAAAACTTAAAACGTCAATTTCTCGAATTTACCTCAAAATTACATATTTTCAACTTTTGATGCAGAATCAATATTTATAAAAAGGGCTTCATAATGTTGAAAGAAATTCTAACTTTTGACAATTATTGGCGAAGATACAACCATTTGAATTTGGAAACAAAAACTTAAAACGTCAATTTCTCGAATTTACCTCAAAATTACATATTTTCAACTTTTGATGCAGAATCAATATTTATAAAAAGGGCTTCATAATGTTGAAAGAAATTCTAACTTTTGACAATTATTGGCGAAGATACAACCATTTGAATTTGGAAACAAAAACTTAAAACGTCAATTTCTCGAATTTACCTCAAAATTACATATTTTCAACTTTTGATGCAGAATCAATATTTATAAAAAGGGCTTCATAATGTTGAAAGAAATTCTAACTTTTGACAATTATTGGCGAAGATACAACCATTTGAATTTGGAAACAAAAACTTAAAACGTCAATTTCTCGAATTTACCTCAAAATTACATATTTTCAACTTTTGATGCAGAATCAATATTTATAAAAAGGGCTTCATAATGTTGAAAGAAATTCTAACTTTTGACAATTATTGGCGAAGATACAACCATTTGAATTTGGAAACAAAAACTTAAAACGTCAATTTCTCGAATTTACCTCAAAATTACATATTTTCAACTTTTGATGCAGAATCAATATTTATAAAAAGGGCTTCATAATGTTGAAAGAAATTCTAACTTTTGACAATTATTGGCGAAGATACAACCATTTGAATTTGGAAACAAAAACTTAAAACGTCAATTTCTCGAATTTACCTCAAAATTACATATTTTCAACTTTTGATGCAGAATCAATATTTATAAAAAGGGCTTCATAATGTTGAAAGAAATTCTAACTTTTGACAATTATTGGCGAAGATACAACCATTTGAATTTGGAAACAAAAACTTAAAACGTCAATTTCTCGAATTTACCTCAAAATTACATATTTTCAACTTTTGATGCAGAATCAATATTTATAAAAAAGGGCTTCATAATGTTGAAAGAAATTCTAACTTTGACAATTATTGGCGAAGATACAACCATTTGAATTTGGAAACAAAAACTTAAAACGTCAATTTCTCGAATTTACCTCAAAATTACATATTTTCAACTTTTGATGCAGAATCAATATTTATAAAAAGGGCTTCATAATGTTGAAAGAAATTCTAACTTTTGACAATTATTGGCGAAGATACAACCATTTGAATTTGGAAACAAAAACTTACAACGTCAAATTTCTCGAATTTACCTCAAAATTACATATTTTCAACTTTTGATGCAGAATCAATATTTATAAAAAGGGCTTCATAATGTTGAAAGAAATTCTAACTTTTGACAATTATTGGCGAAGATACAACCATTTGAATTTGGAAACAAAAACTTAAAACGTCAATTTCTCGAATTTACCCCAAAATTACATATTTTCAACTTTTGATGCAGAATCATTATATATAAAAGGGCTTCATAATGTTGAAAGAAATTCTAACTTTTGACAATTATTGGCGAAGATAACACCATTTGAATTTGGAAACAAAAACTTAAAACGTCACTCTTCTCGAATCTCCCTCAAAACCACATATTTTCAACTTTTGATGCAGAATCATTATTTATAAAAAGGGCTTCTTAATGTTGAGAGAAATTCTAACTTTTGACAATTATTGGCGAAGATACAACCATTCTGAATTTGGAAACAGAAACGTAAAACGTCAATTTCTCGAATTTACCTCAAAATGGCTTATTTTCAACTTTTGATGCAGAATCAATATTTATAAAAAGGGCTTCATATTGTTGAAAGAAATTCTAACTTTTGACAATTATTGGCGAAGATACAACCATTTGAATTTGGAAACAGATATCTTAAAACGTCAATTTCTCGAATTTACCTCAAAATTACATATTTTCAACTTTTGATGCAGAATCATTATAAATAAAAAGGGCATCATAATGTTGAAAGAAATTCTAACTTTTGACAATTATTGGCGAAGATACAACCATTTGAATTTCGAAACAAAAAACTTAAAACGTAAATTTCTCGAATTTACCTCAAAATTACATATTTCTAACTTTTTGATGGAGAATCAATATTTATAAAAAGGGCTTCATAATGTTGAAAGAAATTCTAACTTTTGACAATTATTGGCGAAGATACAACCATTTGAATTTGGAAACAGATACTTAAAACGTCAATCTCTCGAATTTACATCAAGAATACATATTTTCAACGTTTGATGCAGAATCAATATTTATAAAAAGGGCTTCTAATGTTGAAAGAAATTCTAACTTTTGACAATTATTGGCGAAGATACAACCATTTGAATTTGGAAACAAAAACTTAAAACGTCAATTTCTCGAATTTACCTCAAAATTACATATTTTCAACTTTTGATGCAGAATCAACATTTAGAAAAAGGGCTTCATAATGTTGAAAGAAATTCTAACTTTTGACAATTCATTGGCGAAGATACAACCATTTGAATTTGGAAACAAAAACTTAAAACGTCAATTTCTCGAATTTACCTCAAAATTACTATTTTCAACTTTTGATGCAGAATCAATATTTATAAAAAGGGCTTCATAATGTTGGAAAGAAATTCTAACTTTGGACAATTATTGGCGAAGATACAACCGTTTGAATTTGGAAACAGAAACTTAAAACGTCAATTTCTCGAAATTACTTCAAGAATACATATTTTCAACATTTGATGCAGAATCAATATTTATAAAAAGGGCTTCATAATGTTGAAAGAAATTCTAACTTTTGACAATTATTGGCGAAGATACAACCATTTCGAATTTGGAAACAAAAACTTAAAGCGTCAATTTTTCGAATTTAGCTCAAAATTACATATTTTCAACTTTTGATGCAGAATCATTATTTATAAAAAGGGCTTCATAATGTTGAAAGAAATTCTAACTTTTGACAATTATTGGCGAAGATACAACCATTTGAATTTGGAAACAAAAAACTTAGAACGTCAATTTCTCGAATTTACCTCAAATTACATATTTTCAACTTTGGATGCAGAACTGGTATTTATAAAAAGGGCTTCATAATGTTGAAAGAAATTCTAACTTTTGACAATTATTGGCGAAGATACAACCATTTGAATTTGGAAACAAAAACTTCAAACGTCAATTTCTCGAATTTACCTCAAAATTACATATTTTCAACTTTTGATGCAGAATCAATATTTATAAAAAGGGCTTCATAATGTTGAAAGAAATAACTTTTGGATTCTAACTTTTGACAATTATTGGCGAAGATACAACCATTTGAATTTGGAAACAAAAACTTAAAACGTCAATTTCTCGAATTTACCTCAAAATTACATATTTTCAACTTTTAATGCAGAATCAATATTTATAAAAAGGGCTTCATAATGTTGAAAGAAATTCTAACTTTTGACAATTATTGGCGAAGATACAGCCATTTGAATTTGGAAACAAAAACTTAAAACGTCAATTTCTCGAATTTACCTCAAAATTACATATTTTAAACTTTTGATGCAGAATCAATATTTATAAAAAGGGCTTCATAATGTTGAAAGAAATTCTAACTTTTGACAATTATTGGCGAAGATACAACCATTTGAATTTGGAAACAAAAACTTTAAACGTCAATTTCTCGAATTTACCTCAAAATTACATATTTTCAACTTTTGATGCAGAATCAATATTTATAAAAAGGGCTTCATAATGTTGAAAGAAATTCTAACTTTTGACAATTATTGGCGAAGATACAACCATTTGAATTTGGAAACAAAAACTTAAAACGTCAAATACCTCGAATTTACCCCTCAAAATTACATATTTTCAACTTTTGATGCAGAATCAATATTTATAAAAAAGGCTTCATAATGTTGAAAGAAATTCTAACTTTTGACAATTATTGGCGAAGATACAACCATTTGAATTTGGAAACACAAACTTAAAACGTAAATTTCTCGAATTTACCTCAAAATTACATATTTTCAACTTTTGATGCAGAATCAATATTTATAAAAAGGGCTTCATAATGTTGAAAGAAATTCTAACTTTTGACAATTATTGGCGAAGATACAACCATTTGAATTTGGAACAAAAACTTAAAACGTCAATTTCTCGAATTTACCTCAAAATTACATATTTTCAACTTTTGATGCAGAATCAATATTTATACAAAAGGGCTTCATAATGTTGAAAGAAATTCTAACTTTTGACAATTATTGGCGAAGATACAACCATTTGAATTTGGAAACAAAAACTTAAAACGTCAATTTCTCGAATTTACCTCAAAATTACATATTTTCAACTTTTGATGCAGAATCGCTATTTATAAAAAGGGCTTCATAATGTTGAAAGAAATTCTAACTTTTGACAATTATTGGCGAAGATACAACCATTTGAATTTGGAAACAAAAACTTAAAACGTCAAATTCTCGAAATTACCTCAAAATTACATATTTTCAACTTTTGATGCAGAATCAATATATATAAAAAAGGGCTTCATAATGTTGAAAGAAATTCTAACTTTTGACAATTATTGGCGAAGATACAACCATTTGAATTTGGAAACAAAAACTTAAAACGTCAATTTCTCGAATTTACCTAAAAAATTACATATTTTCAACTTTTGATGCAGAATCAATATTTATAAAAAGGGCTTCATAATGTTGAAAGAATTATTCTAACTTTTGACAATTATTGGCGAAGATACAACCATTTGAATTTGGAAACAAAAACTTAAAACGTCAATTTCTCGAATTTACCTCAAAATTACATATTTTCAACTTTTGATGCAGAATCAATATTTATAAAAAGGGCTTCATAATGTTGAAAGAAATTCTAACTTTTGACAATTATTGGCGAAGATACAACCATTTGAATTTGGAAACAAAAAACTTAAAACGTCAATTTCTCGAATTTACCTCAAAATTACATATTTTCAACTTTTGATGCAGAATCAATATTTATAAAAAGGGCTTCATAATGTTGAAAGAAATTCTAACTTTTGACAATTATTGGCGAAGATACAACCATTTGAATTTGGAAACAAAAACTTAAAACGTCAATTTCTCGAATTTACCTCAAAATTACATATTTTCAACTTTTGATGCAGAATCAATATTTATAAAAAGGGCTTCATAATGTTGAAAGAAATTCTAACTTTTGACAATTATTGGCGAAGATACAACCATTTGAATTTGGAAACAAAAACTTAAAACGTCAATTTCTCGAATTTACCTCAAAATTACATATTTTCAACTTTTGATGCAGAATCAATATTTATAAAAAGGGCTTCATAATGTTGAAAGAAATTCTAACTTTTGACAATTATTGGCGAAGATACAACCATTTGAATTTGGAAACAAAAACTTAAAACGTCAATTTCTCGAATTTACCTCAAAATTACATATTTTCAACTTTTGATGCAGAATCAATATTTATAAAAAGGGCTTCATAATGTTGAAAGAAATTCTAACTTTTGACAATTATTGGCGAAGATACAACCATTTGAATTTGGAAACAAAAACTTAAAACGTCAATTCTCGAATTTACCTCAAAATTACATATTTTCAACTTTTGATGCAGAATCATTATTTATAAAAAGGGCTTCATAATGTTGAAAGAAATTCTAACTTTTGACAATTATTGGCGAAGATACAACCATTTGAATTTGGAAACAAAAACTTAAAACGTCAATTTTTCGAATTTACCTCAAAATTACATATTTTCAACTTTTGATGCAGAATCATTATTTATAAAAAGGGCTTCATAATGTTGAAAGAAATTCTAACTTTTGACAATTATTGGCGAAGATACAACCATTTGAATTTGGAAACAAAAACTTTAAACGTCAATTTCTCGAATTTACCTCAAAATTACATATTTTCAACTTTTGATGCAGAATCAATATTTATAAAAAGGGCTTCATAATGTTGAAAGAAATTCTAACTTTTGACAATTATTGGCGAAGATACAACCATTTGAATTTGGAAACAAAAACTTAAAACGTCAATTTCTCGAATTTGCCTAAAAATTGCATATTTTCAACGTTTGATGCAGAATCATTACATATAAAAAGGGCTTGATAATGTTGAAAGAAATTCTAACTTTTGACATTTATTGGCGAAGATACAACCATTTGAATTTGGAAACAAAAACTTAAAACGTCAATTTCTCGAATTTACCTCAAAATTACATATTTTCAACTTTTGATGCAGAATCAATATTTATAAAAGGGCTTCATAATGTTGAAAGAAATTCTAACTTTTGACAATTATTGGCGAAGATACAACCATTTGAATTTGGAAACAAAAACTTAAAGCGTCAATTTCTCGAATTTACCTCAAAATTACATATTTTCAACTTTTGATGCAGAATCAATATTTATAAAAAGGGCTTCATAATGTTGAAAGAAATTCTAACTTTTGACAATTATTGGCGAAGATACAACCATTTGAATTTGGAAACAAAAACTTAAAACGTCAATTTCTCGAATTTACCTCAAAATTACATATTTTCAACTTTTGATGCAGAATCAATATTTATAAAAAGGGCTTCATAATGTTGAAAGAAATTCTAACTTTTGACAATTATTGGCGAAGATACAACCATTTGAATTTGGAAACAAAAACTTAAAACGTCAATTTTCGAATTTACCTCAAATGACATATTTTCAACTTTTGATGCAGAATCAATATTTATAAAAAGGGCTTCATAATGTTGAAAGAAATTCTAACTTTTGACAATTATTGGCGAAGATACAACCATTTGAATTTGGAAACAAAACTTAAAACGTCAATTTCTCGAATTTACCTCAAAATTACATATTTTCAACTTTTGATGCAGAATCAATATTTATAAAAAGGGCTTCATAATGTTGAAAGAAATTCTAACTTTTGACAATTATTGGCGAAGATACAACCATTTGAATTTGGAAACGAAAACTTAAAACGTCAATTTCTCGAATTTACCTCAAAATTACATATTTTCAACTTTTGATGCAGAATCAATATTTATAAAAAAGGGCTTCATAATGTTGAAAGAAATTCTAACTTTTGACAATTATTGGCGAAGATACAACCATTTGAATTTGGAAACAAAAACTTAAAACGTCAATTTCTCGAATTTACCTCAAAATTACATATTTTCAACTTTTGATGCAGAATCAATATTTATAAAAAGGGCTTCATAATGTTGAAAGAAATTCTAACTTTTGAGAATTATTGGCGAAGATACAACCATTTGAATTTGGAAACAAAAACTTAAAACGTCAATTTCTCGAATTTACCTCAAAATTACATATTTTCAACTTTTGATGCAGAATCAATATTTATAAAAAGGGCTTCATAATGTTGAAAGAAATTCTAACTTTTGACAATTATTGGCGAAGATACAACCATTTGAATTTGGAAACAAAAACTTAAAACGTCAATTTCTCGAATTTACCTCAAAATTACATATTTTCAACTTTTGATGCAGAATCAATATTTATAAAAAGGGCTTCATAATGTTGAAAGAAATTCTAACTTTTGACAATTATTGGCGAAGATACAACCATTTGAATTTGGAAACAAAAACTTAAAACGTCAATTTCTCGAATTTACCTCAAAATTACATATTTTCAACTTTTGATGCAGAATCAATATTTATAAAAAGGGCTTCATAATGTTGAAAGAAATTCTAACTTTTGACAATTATTGGCGAAGATACAACCATTTGAATTTGGAAACAAAAACTTAAAACGTCAATTTCTCGAATTTACCTCAAAATTACATATTTTCAACTTTTGATGCAGAATCAATATTTATAAAAAGGGCTTCATAATGTTGAAAGAAATTCTAACTTTTGACAATTATTGGCGAAGATACAACCATTTGAATTTGGAAACAAAAACTTAAAACGTCAATTTCTCGAATTTACCCTCAAAATTACATATTTTCAACTTTTGATGCAGAATCAATATTTATAAAAAGGGCTTCATAATGTTGAAAGAAATTCTAACTTTTGACAATTATTGGCGAAGATACAACCATTTGAATTTGGAAACAAAACTTAAAACGTCAATTTTCGAATCCCAAAATTTAAAGAGTGGCGGCTGTGGGTCGAATTTACCTCAAAATTACATATTTTCAACTTTTGATGCAGAATCAATATTTATAAAAAGGGCTTCATAATGTTGAAAGAAATTCTAACTTTTGACAATTATTGGCGAAGATACAACCATTTGAATTTGGAAACAAAAACTTAAAACGTCAATTTCTCGAATTTACCTCAAAATTACATATTTTCAACTTTTGATGCAGAATCAATATTTATAAAAAGGGCTTCATAATGTTGAAAGAAATTCTAACTTTTGACAATTATTGGCGAAGATACAACCATTTGAATTTGGAAACAAAAACTTAAAACGTCAATTTCTCGAATTTACCTCAAAATTACATATTTTCAACTTTTGATGCAGAATCAATATTTATAAAAAGGGCTTCATAATGTTGAAAGAAATTCTAACTTTTGACAATTATTGGCGAAGATACAACCATTTGAATTTGGAAACAAAACTTAAAACGTCAATTTCTCGAATTTACCTCAAAATTACATATTTTCAACTTTTGATGCAGAATCAATATTTATAAAAAGGGCTTCATAATGTTGAAAGAAATTCTAACTTTTGACAATTATTGGCGAAGATACAACCATTTGAATTTGGAAACAAAACTTAAAACGTCAATTTCTCGAATTTACCTCAAAATTACATATTTTCAACTTTTGATGCAGAATCAATATTTATAAAAAGGGCTTCATAATGTTGAAAGAAATTCTAACTTTTGACAATTATTGGCGAAGATACAACCATTTGAATTTGGAAACAAAACTTAAAACGTCAATTTCTCGAATTTACCTCAAAATTACATATTTTCAACTTTTGATGCAGAATCAATATTTATAAAAAGGGCTTCATAATGTTGAAAGAAATTCTAACTTTTGACAATTATTGGCGAAGATACAACCATTTGAATTTGGAAACAAAAACTTAAAACGTCAATTTCTCGAATTTACCTCAAAATTACATATTTTCAACTTTTGATGCAGAATCAATATTTATAAAAAGGGCTTCATAATGTTGAAAGAAATTCTAACTTTTGACAATTATTGGCGAAGATACAACCATTTGAATTTGGAAACAAAAACTTAAAACGTCAATTTCTCGAATTTACCTCAAAATTACATATTTTCAACTTTTGATGCAGAATCAATATTTATAAAAAGGGCTTCATAATGTTGAAAGAAATTCTAACTTTTGACAATTATTGGCGAAGATACAACCATTTGAATTTGGAAACAAAAACTTAAAACGTCAATTTTCGAATTTACCTCAAAATTACATATTTTCAACTTTTGATGCAGAATCAATATTTATAAAAAGGGCTTCATAATGTTGAAAGAAATTCTAACTTTTGACAATTATTGGCGAAGATACAACCATTTGAATTTGGAAACAAAAACTTAAAACGTCAATTTCTCGAATTTACCTCAAAATTACATATTTTCAACTTTTGATGCAGAATCAATATTTATAAAAAGGGCTTCATAATGTTGAAAGAAATTCTAACTTTTGACAATTATTGGCGAAGATACAACCATTTGAATTTGGAAACAAAAACTTAAAACGTCAATTTCTCGAATTTACCTCAAAATTACATATTTTCAACTTTTGATGCAGAATCAATATTTATAAAAAGGGCTTCATAATGTTGAAAGAAATTCTAACTTTTGACAATTATTGGCGAAGATACAACCATTTGAATTTGGAAACAAAAACTTAAAACGTCAATTTCTCGAATTTACCTCAAAATTACATATTTTCAACTTTTGATGCAGAATCAATATTTATAAAAAGGGCTTCATAATGTTGAAAGAAATTCTAACTTTTGACAATTATTGGCGAAGATACAACCATTTGAATTTGGAAACAAAAACTTAAAACGTCAATTTCTCGAATTTACCTCAAAATTACATATTTTCAACTTTTGATGCAGAATCAATATTTATAAAAAGGGCTTCATAATGTTGAAAGAAATTCTAACTTTTGACAATTATTGGCGAAGATACAACCATTTGAATTTGGAAACAAAAACTTAAAACGTCAATTTCTCGAATTTACCTCAAAATTACATATTTTCAACTTTTGATGCAGAATCAATATTTATAAAAAGGGCTTCATAATGTTGAAAGAAATTCTAACTTTTGACAATTATTGGCGAAGATACAACCATTTGAATTTGGAAACAAAAACTTAAAACGTCAATTTCTCGAATTTACCTCAAAATTACATATTTTCAACTTTTGATGCAGAATCAATATTTATAAAAAGGGCTTCATAATGTTGAAAGAAATTCTAACTTTTGACAATTATTGGCGAAGATACAACCATTTGAATTTGGAAACAAAAACTTAAAACGTCAATTTCTCGAATTTACCTCAAAATTACATATTTTCAACTTTTGATGCAGAATCAATATTTATAAAAAGGGCTTCATAATGTTGAAAGAAATTCTAACTTTTGACAATTATTGGCGAAGATACAACCATTTGAATTTGGAAACAAAAACTTAAAACGTAAATTTCTCGAATTTACCTCAAAATTACATATTTTCAACTTTTGATGCAGAATCAATATTTATAAAAAGGGCTTCATAATGTTGAAAGAAATTCTAACTTTTGACAATTATTGGCGAAGATACAACCATTTGAATTTGGAAACAAAAACTTAAAACGTCAATTTCTCGAATTTACCTCAAAATTACATATTTTCAACTTTTGATGCAGAATCAATATTTATAAAAAGGGCTTCATAATGTTGAAAGAAATTCTAACTTTTGACAATTATTGGCGAAGATACAACCATTTGAATTTGGAAACAAAAACTTAAAACGTCAATTTCTCGAATTTACCTCAAAATTACATATTTTCAACTTTTGATGCAGAATCAATATTTATAAAAAGGGCTTCATAATGTTGAAAGAAATTCTAACTTTTGACAATTATTGGCGAAGATACAACCATTTGAATTTGGAAACAAAAACTTAAAACGTCAATTTCTCGAATTTACCTCAAAATTACATATTTTCAACTTTTGATGCAGAATCAATATTAATAAAAAGGGCTTCATAATGTTGAAAGAAATTCTAACTTTTGACAATTATTGGCGAAGATACAACCATTTGAATTTGGAAACAAAAACTTTTTGACACTTAAAACGTCAAATTTCTCGAATTTACCTCAAAATTACATATTTTCAACTTTTGATGCAGAATCAATATTTATAAAAAGGGCTTCATAATGTTGAAAGAAATTCTAACTTTTGACAATTATTGGCGAAGATACAACCATTTGAATTTGGAAACAAAAACTTAAAACGTCAATTTTTCGAATTTACCTCAAAATTACATATTTTCAACTTTTGATGCAGAATCAATATTTATAAAAAGGGCTTCATAATGTTGAAAGAAATTCTAACTTTTGACAATTATTGGCGAAGATACAACCATTTGAATTTGGAAACAAAAACTTAAAACGTCAATTTCTCGAATTTACCTCAAAATTACATATTTTCAACTTTTGATGCAGAATCAATATTTATAAAAAGGGCTTCATAATGTTGAAAGAAATTCTAACTTTTGACAATTATTGGCGAAGATACAACCATTTGAATTTGGAAACAAAAACTTAAAACGTCATTTTCTCGAAAATGCTTCAAAATGACATATTTTCAACTTTTGATGCAGAATCAATATTTATAAAAAGGGCTTCATAATGTTGAAAGAAATTCTAACTTTTGACAATTATTGGCGAAGATACAACCATTTGAATTTGGAAACAAAAACTTAAAAACGTCAATTTCTCGAATTTACCTCAAAATTACATATTTTCAACTTTTGATGCAGAATCAATATTTATAAAAAGGGCTTCATAATGTTGAAAGAAATTCTAACTTTTGACAATTATTGGCGAAGATACAACCATTTGAATTTGGAAACAAAAACTTAAAACGTCAATTTTCGAATTTACCTCAAAATTACATATTTTCAACTTTTGATGCAGAATCAATATTTATAAAAAGGGCTTCATAATGTTGAAAGAAATTCTAACTTTTGACAATTATTGGCGAAGATACAACCATTTGAATTTGGAAACAAAAACTTAAAACGTCAATTTTCGAATTTACCTCAAAATTACATATTTTCAACTTTTGATGGTGCAGAATCAATATTTATAAAAAGGGCTTCATAATGTTGAAAGAAATTCTAACTTTTGACAATTATTGGCGAAGATACAACCATTTGAATTTGGAAACAAAAACTTAAAACGTCAATTTCTCGAATTTACCTCAAAATTACATATTTTCAACTTTTGATGCAGAATCAATATTTATAAAAAGGGCTTCATAATGTTGAAAGAAATTCTAACTTTTGACAATTATTGGCGAAGATACAACCATTTGAATTTGGAAACAAAAACTTAAAACGTCAATTTCTCGAATTTACCTCAAAATTACATATTTTCAACTTTTGATGCAGAATCAATATTTATAAAAAGGGCTTCATAATGTTGAAAGAAATTCTAACTTTTGACAATTATTGGCGAAGATACAACCATTTGAATTTGGAAACAAAAACTTAAAACGTCAATTTCTCGAATTTACCTCAAAATTACATATTTTCAACTTTTGATGCAGAATCAATATTTATAAAAAGGGCTTCATAATGTTGAAAGAAATTCTAACTTTTGACAATTATTGGCGAAGATACAACCATTTGAATTTGGAAACAAAAACTTAAAACGTCAATTTCTCGAATTTACCTCAAAATTACATATTTTCAACTTTTGATGCAGAATCAATATTTATAAAAAGGGCTTCATAATGTTGAAAGAAATTCTAACTTTTGACAATTATTGGCGAAGATACAACCATTTGAATTTGGAAACAAAAACTTAAAACGTCAATTTCTCGAATTTACCTCAAAATTACATATTTTCAACTTTTGATGCAGAATCAATATTTATAAAAAGGGCTTCATAATGTTGAAAGAAATTCTAACTTTTGACAATTATTGGCGAAGATACAACCATTTGAATTTGGAAACAAAAACTTAAAACGTCAATTTCTCGAATTTACCTCAAAATTACATATTTTCAACTTTTGATGCAGAATCAATATTTATAAAAAGGGCTTCATAATGTTGAAAGAAATTCTAACTTTTGACAATTATTGGCGAAGATACACAACCATTTGAATTTGGAAACAAAAACTTAAAACGTCAATTTCTCGAATTTACCTCAAAATTACATATTTTCAACTTTTGATGCAGAATCAATATTTATAAAAAGGGCTTCATAATGTTGAAAGAAATTCTAACTTTTGACAATTATTGGCGAAGATACAACCATTTGAATTTGGAAACAAAAACTT
>JAEIFX010000243.1:0-18664 GCA_018904325.1 Drosophila murphyi
AAAATCGAGCAATTTCTAAAAGTAACTTCATATTTTATGTGGGGCCGTTTTTGACGGAGATATGGCCATTAATACAATATATAATTTTAGATGAATCTGAAGATATTTTCATTAAATGCACTTTTGTTTCAAAAATCGAGCAAATTCTAAAAATACATTCAAATTTTAAGTGGGGCCATTTTTTGACAGAGATATGGCCATTAATATAATACATAATTTTAGATGAGTCTAAAGTCATTTTCTTTAAATGCAGTTTTGATTCATAAATCGAGCAAAGTATAAAAATAACTTCATATTTTATGTGGGGCCATTTTTGACGAAGATATGGCCATTAATACAATATATAATTTTAGATGAGTCTGAAGTCATTTTGTTTTAAAGCAGTTTTGTTTCAAAAATCGAGCAAAGTCTAAAAATAACTTCATTATTGGCGTGGGGCCATTTTTGACGGAGATATGGCCATTAACATAATATATAATTTTAGACGAGTCTGAAGTCATTTTCTTTAAATGCAGTTTTGTTTAAAAAATCGAGCAATTTCTAAAAGTAACTC
The DNA here is from genome assembly GCA_018904325.1 of Drosophila murphyi. Classification (NCBI taxonomy): domain Eukaryota; kingdom Metazoa; phylum Arthropoda; class Insecta; order Diptera; family Drosophilidae; genus Drosophila; species Drosophila murphyi. The sequence continues at coordinate 554 of JAEIFX010000243.1, forward strand.
CATATTTGAAATGGGGCCATTTTTGACAGAGATATGGCCATTAATACAATATATAACTTTAGATGAGTCTGAAGTCATTTTGTTTAAATGCAGTTTTGTTTCACAAATCGAGCAATTTCTAAAAATACCTTCATATTTGAAGTGGGACTATTTTTGACAGATATATGGCCATTAATATAATATATAATTTTAGATGAGTCTGAAGTCATTTTGTTTAAATGCAGTTTTGTTTAAAAAATCGAGCAATTTCTAAAAGTAACTTTATTATTGGAGTGGGCCCATTTTTGACAGAGATATGGCCATTAATATAATATATAATTTTAGATGAGTCTGAAGTCATTTTCTTTAAATGCAGTTTTGATTCATAAATCGAGCAAAGTATAAAAATAACTTCATTATTGGCGTGGGGCCATTTTTGACGGAGATATGGCCATTAATACAATACATTATTTTAGATGAGTCTGAAGTCATTTTGTTTAAATGCAGTTTTGTTTCAAAAATCGAGCAATTTCTAAAAGTTACTTCATATTTTATGTGGGGCCATTTTTGACGGAGATATGGCCATTAATACAATATATAATTTTAGATGAGTCTGAAGACATTTTCTTTAAATGCAGTTTTGTTTAAAAAAATCGAGCAATTTCTAAAAGTAACTCCATATTTGAAGTGATGCCATTTTTGACAGAGATATTGCCATTAATACAATATATAACTTTAGATGAGTCTGAAGTCATTTTGTTTAAATGCAGTTTTGTCTCACAAATCGAGCAATTTCTAAAAATACCTTCATATTTGAAGTGGGGCCATTTTTGACGGAGATATGGCCATTAATATAATATATAATTTTAGATGAGTCTGAAGTCATATTCGTTAAATGCAGTTTCGTTTCAAAAATCGAGCAATTTCTAAAAGTTACTTCATATTTTATGTGGGGCCATTTTTGACAGAGAGATGGCCATTAATATAATATATAATTTTAGATGAGTCTGAAGTCATTTTCTTTAAATGCAGTTTTGATTCATAAATCGAGCAAAGTATAAAAATAACTTCATTATTGGCGTGGGGCCATTTTTGACGGAGATATGGCCATTAATACAATACATCATTTTAGATGAGTCTGAAGTCATTTTCTTTAAATGCAGTTTTGTTTCAAAAATCGAGCAATTTCAAAAAGTTACTTCATATTTTATGTGGGGCCATTTTCGACGGAGATATGGCCATTAATACAATATATAATTTTAGATGAGTCTGAAGACATTTTCTTTAAATGCAGTTTTGTTTAAAAAATCGAGCAATTTCTAAAAGTAACTCCATATTTGAAGTGATGCCATTTTTGACTGAGATATGGCCATTAATACAATATATAACTTTAGATGAGTCTGAAGTCATTTTGTTTAAATGCAGTTTTGTTTCACAAATCGAGCAATTTCTAAAAATACCTTCATATTTGAAGTGGGGCCATTTTTGACGGAGATATGGCCATTAATATAATATATAAATTGGGATGAGTCTGAAGACATTTTCTTTAAACGCAGTTTTGTTTTAAAAATCGAGCAAATTCTAAAAATACCTTCATATTTGAAGTGGGGCCATTTTTGACGGAGATATGGCCATTAATATAATATATAATTTTAGATGAGTCTGAAGTCATATTCTTTAAATGCAGTTTCGTTTCAAAAATCGAGCAATTTCTAAAAGTAACTTCATATTTTATGTGGGGCCATTTTTGACGGAGATATGGACATTAATACAATATATAATTTTAGATGAGTCTGAAGACATTTTCTTTAAATGCAGTTTTGTTTCAAAAATCGAGCAAATTCTAAAAATACCTTCAGATTTTAAGTGGGGCCATTTTTGAGGGATATGGCCATTAATACAATATATAATTTTAGATGAGTCTCAAGACATTTTCATCAAATGCACTTTTGTTTGAAAAATCGAGCAAATTCTAAAAATACGTTCAGATTTTAAGTGGTGCCATTTTTGACGGAGATATGGCCATTAATACAACATATAATTTTAGATGAGTCTGAAGGCATTTTCTTTAAATGCAGTTTTGTTTCAAAAATCGAGCAATTTCTAAAAGTAACTTCATATTTGAAGTGGATTTATTTTTGATGGAGATATGGCCATTAATACAATATATAATTTCAGATGAGTCTGAAGACATTTTCTTTAAATGCAGTTTTGTTTCAAAAATCCAGCAATTTCTAAAAGTAACTTCATATTTTATGTGGGGCCATTTTTGACGGAGATATGGCCATTAATACAATATATAATTTCAGATGAGTCTGAAGACATTTTCATTAAATGCACTTTTGTTTCAAAAATCGAGCAAATTCTAAAAATACATTCAGATTTTAAGTGGGGCCATTTTTGACAGAGATATGGCCATTAATATAATACATAATTTTAGATGAGTCTAAAGTCATTTTCTTTAAATGCAGTTTTGATTCATAAATCGAGCAAAGTATAAAAATAACTTCATATTTTATGTGGGGCCATTTTTGACGGAGATATGGCCATTAATACAATATATAATTTTAGATGAGTCTGAAGTCATTTTGCTTTAATGCAGTTTTGTTTCAAAAATCGAGCAAAGTCTAAAAATAACTTCATTATTGGCGTGGGGCCATTTTTGGCGGAGATATGGCCATTAACATAATATATAATTTTAGATGAGTCTGAAGTCATTTTCTTTAAATGCAGTTTTGTTTCAAAAATCGAGCAATTTTTAAAAGTTACTTCATATTTTATGTGGGGCCATTTTCGACGGAGATATGGCCATTAATACAATATATAATTTTAGATGAGTCTGAAGACATTTTCTTTAAATGCAGTTTTGTTTAAAAAATCGAGCAATTTCTAAAAGTAACTCCATATTTGAAGTGATGCCATTTTTGACAGAGATATGGCCATTAATACAATATATAACTTTAGATCAGTCTGAAGTCATTTTGTTTAAATGCAGTTTTTTATAATTTTAGACGAGTCTGAAGTCATTTTCTTTAAATGCAGTTTTGTTTAAAAAATCGAGCAATTTCTAAAAGTAACTCCATATTTGAAATGGGGCCATTTTTGACAGAGATATGGCCATTAATAAAATATATAACTTTAGATGAGTCTGAAGTCATTTTGTTTAAATGCAGTTTTGTTTCACAAATCGAGCAATTTCTAAAAATACCTTCATATTTGAAGTGGGACTATTTTTAACAGATATATGGCCAATAATACAATAAATAATCTTGGATAAGTCTGAAGACATTTTCTTTAAATGCAGTTTTGTTTAAAAAATCGAGCAATTTCTAAAAGAAACTCCATATTTGAAGTGGGGCCATTTTTGACAGAGATATGGCCATTAATACAATATATAAAACTTTAGATGAGTCTGAAGTCATTTTGTATAAATGCAGTTTTGCTTTCACAAATCGAGCAATTTCTAAAAATACCTTCATATTTGAAGTGGGGCCAATTTTAACAGAGATATGGCCATTAATATAATATATAATTTTAGATGAGTCTGAAGTCATTTTGTTTAAATGCAGTTTTGTTTAAAAAATCGAGCAATTTCTAAAAGTAACTTTATTATTGGAGTGGGCCCATTTTTGACAGAGATATGGCCATTAATATAATATATAATTTTAGATGAGTCTGAAGTCATTTTCTTTAAATGCAGTTTTGATTCATAAATCGAGCAAAGTATAAAAATAACTTCATTATTGGCGTGGGGCCATTTTTGACGGAGATATGGCCATTAATACAATACATCATTTTAGATGAGTCTGAAGTCATTTTGTTTAAATGCAGTTTTGTTTCAAAAATCGAGCAATTTCTAAAAGTTACTTCATATTTTATGTGGGGCCATTTTTGACGGAGATATGGCCATTAATACAATATATAATTTTAGATGAGTCTGAAGACATTTTCTTTAAATGCAGTTTTGTTTAAAAAATCGAGCAATTTCTAAAAGTAACTCCATATTTGAAGTGATGCCATTTTTGACAGAGATATTGCCATTAATACAATATATAACTTTAGATGAGTCTGAAGTCATTTTGTTTAAATGCAGTTTTGTCTCACAAATCGAGCAATTTCTAAAAATACCTTCATATTTGAAGTGGGGCCATTTTTGACGGAGATATGGCCATTAATACAATATATAATTTTAGATGATGTCTGAAGACATTTTCTTTAAATGCAGTTTTGTTTAAAAAATCGAGCAAATTCTAAAAATACCTTCATATTTTATGTGGGTCCATTTTTGACGGAGATATGGCCATTAATACAATATATAATTTTAGATGAGTCTGAAGTCATTTTGTGTTAATGCAGTTTTGTTTCAAAAATCGAGCAATTTGTAAAAGTAACTTCATATTTTATGTGGGGCCATTTTTGACGGAGATATGGCCATTAATACAATATATAATTTTAGATGAGTCTGAAGACATTTTCTTTAAATGCAGTTTTGTTTCAAAAATCGAGCAAATTCTAAAAATACCTTCATATTTTATGTGGGTCCATTTTTGACGGAGATATGGCCATTAATATAATATATAATTTTAGATGAGTCTGAAGTCATTTTCTTTAAATGCAGTTTTGTTTCAAAAATCGAGCAATTTCTAAAAGTAACTTCAGATTTTTGATGTGGTGCCATTTTGACGGAGATATGGCCATTAATACAATATATAATTTTAGATGAGTCTGAAGACATTTTCTTTAAATGCAGTTTTGTTTCAAAAATCAGAATTTCTAAAAGTAACTTCTGATTTTAAGTGGGGCCATTTTTGACGGAGATATGGCCATTAATACAATATAATTTTAGATGAGTCTGAAGTCATTTTGTTTCAAAAATCGCAGTTTTCAAAAATCGGATGTTGTGGGGCCATTTTTGACGGAGATATGGCCATTAATACAATATATAATTTTAGATGAGTCTGAAGACATTTTCTTTAAATGCAGTTTTGTTTCAAAAATCGAGCAATTTCTAAAAATACCTTAATGGATTTTTGAAGATGGGGCCATTAATATAATATATTGAAGACATTTTTTTTATATGCAGTTTTTTTAAAAATATATATTTTGAGCTGAGTTTTAAGAGTTTGTTTCAAAAATCGAGCAATTTTATTTGAAGTGGGGCCATTTTTGACGGAGATATGGCCATTAATACAATATATAATTTTAGATGAGTCTGAAGACATTTTCTTTAAATGCAGTTTTGTTTCAAAAATCGAGCAATTTCTAAAAGTAACTTCATATTTTAAGTGGGGCCATTTTTGACGGAGATATGGCCATTAATACAATATATAATTTTAGATGAGTCTGAAGACATTTTTTTTAAATGCAGTTTTGTTTCAAAAATCGAGCAATTTCTAAAAGTACCTTCATATTTTAAGTGGGGCCATTTTTGACGGAGATATGGCCATTAATACAATATATAATTTTAGATGAGTCTGAAGACATTTTCTTTAAATGCAGTTTTGTTTCAAAAATCGAGCAATTTCTAAAAATACCTTCATATTTTAGGTGGGGCCATTTTTGACGGAGATATGGCCATTAATATACTATATATAATTTTAGATGAGTCTGAAGACATTTTCTTTAAATGCAGTTTTGTTTCAAAAATCGAGCAAATTCTAAAAATAACTTCATATTTGAAGTGGGGCCATTTTTGACGGAGATATGGCCATTAATATAATATATAATTTTAGATGAGTCTGAAGTCATTTTCTTTAAATGCAGTTTTGTTTCAAAAATCGAGCAATTTCTAAAAGTAACTTCTGATTTTAAGTGGGGCCATTTTTGACGGAGATATGGCCATTAATACAATATATAATTTTAGATGAGTCTGAAGTCATTTTGTTTAAATGCAGTTTTGTTTCAAAAATCGAGCAATTTCTAAAAGTAACTTCATATTTTAAGTGGGGCCATTTTTGACGGAGATATGGCCATTAATACAATATATAATTTTAGATGAGTCTGAAGTCATTTTCTTTAAATGCAGTTTTGTTTCAAAAATCGAGCAATTTCTAAAAATAACTTCATATTTGAAGTGGGGCCATTTTTGACGGAGATATGGCCATTAATACAATATATAATTTTAGATGAGTCTGAAGACATTTTCTTTAAATGCAGTTTTGTTTCAAAAATCGAGCAAATTCTAAAAATACCTTCATATTTGAAGTGGGGCCATTTTTGACGGAGATATGGCCATTAATATAATATATAATTTTAGATGAGTCTGAAGTCATTTTCTTTAAATGCAGTTTTGTTTCAAAAATCGAGCAATTTCTAAAAGTACCTACTTCAGATTTTAAGTGGGGCCATTTTTGACGGAGATATGGCCATTAATACAATATATAATTATAGATGAGTCTGAAGACATTTTCTTTAAATGCAGTTTTGTTTCAAAAATCGAGCAATTTCTACAAGTAACTTCAGATTTTAAGTGGGGCCATTTTTGACGGAGATATGGCCATTAATACAATATATAATTTTAGATGAGTCTGAAGACATTTTCTTTAAATGCAGTTTTGTTTCAAAAATCGAGCAATTTCTAAAAATAACTTCAGATTTTAAGTGGGGCCATTTTTTGACGGAGATATGGCCATTAATACAATATATAATTTTAGATGAGTCTGAAGTCATTTTCTTTAAATGCAGTTTTGTTTCAAAAATCGAGCAAATTCTAAAAATACCTTCATATTTTAAGTGGGGCCATTTTTGACGGAGATATGGCCATTAATACAATATATAATTTTAGATGAGTCTGAAGTCATTTTCTTTAAATGCAGTTTTGTTTCAAAAATCGAGCAATTTCTAAAAATAACTTCATATTTTAAGTGGGGCCATTTTTGACGGAGATATGGCCATTAATACAATATATAATTTTAGATGAGTCTGAAGACATTTTCTTTAAATGCAGTTTTGTTTCAAAAATCGAGCAATTTCTAAAAATACCTTCATATTTTAAGTGGGGCCATTTTTGACGGAGATATGGCCATTAATACAATATATAATTTTAGATGAGTCTGAAGACATTTTCTTTAAATGCAGTTTTGTTTCAAAAATCGAGCAATTTCTAAAAAGTAACTTCATATTTTAAGTGGGGCCATTTTTGACGGAGATATGGCCATTAATACAATATATAATTTTAGATGAGTCTGAAGTCATTTTCTTTAAATGCAGTTTTGTTTCAAAAATCGAGCAAATTCTAAAAATACCTTCATATTTTAAGTGGGGCCATTTTTGACGGAGATATGGCCATTAATATAATATATAATTTTAGATGAGTCTGAAGTCATTTTCTTTAAATGCAGTTTTGTTTAAAAAATCGAGCAAATTCTAAAAGTACCTTCATATTTTAAGTGGGGCCATTTTTGACGGAGATATGGCCATTAATACAATATATAATTTTAGATGAGTCTGAAGTCATTTTGTTTAAATGCAGTTTTGTTTCAAAAATCGAGCAATTTCTAAAAATACCTTCATATTTTAAGTGGGGCCATTTTTGACGGAGATATGGCCATTAATACAATATATAATTTTAGATGAGTCTGAAGTCATTTTCTTTAAATGCAGTTTTGTTTCAAAAATCGAGCAAATTCTAAAAATACCTTCATATTTTAAGTGGGGCCATTTTTGACGGAGATATGGCCATTAATACAATATATAATTTTAGATGAGTCTGAAGTCATTTTCTTTAAATGCAGTTTTGTTTCAAAAATCGAGCAAATTTCTAAAAATAACTTCATATTTTAAGTGGGGCCATTTTTGACGGAGATATGGCCATTAATACAATATATAATTTTAGATGAGTCTGAAGTCATTTTCTTTAAATGCAGTTTTGTTTCAAAAATCGAGCAATTTCTAAAAATACCTTCATATTTTAAGTGGGGCCATTTTTGACGGAGATATGGCCATTAATACAATATATAATTTTAGATGAGTCTGATGTCATTTTCTTTAAATGCAGTTTTGTTTAAAAAATCGAGCAAATTCTAAAAATACCTCCATATTTTAAGTGGGGCCATTTTTGACAGAGATATGGCCATTAATACAATATATAATTTTAGATGAGTCTGAAGACATTTTCCTTAAATGCAGCTTAGTTTAAAAAATAGAGCAATTTCTAAAAAGTACCTTCTGATTTTAAGTGGGGCCATTTTTGACGGAGATATGGCCATTAATACAATATATAATTTTAGATGAGTCTGAAGTCATTTTCTTTAAATGCAGTTTTGTTTCAAAAATCGAGCAAATTCTAAAAATACCTTCAGATTTTAAGTGGGGCCATTTTTGACGGAGATATGGCCATTAATACAATATATAATTTTAGATGAGTCTGAAGACATTTTCTTTAAATGCAGTTTTGTTTCAAAAATCGAGCAATTTCTAAAAGTAACTTCAGATTTTAAGTGGGGCCATTTTTGACGGAGATATGGCCATTAATACAATATATAATTTTAGATGAGTCTGAAGTCATTTTCTTTAAATGCAGTTTTGTTTCAAAAATCGAGCAATTTCTAAAAGTAACTTCATATTTTAAGTGGGGCCATTTTTGACGGAGATATGGCCATTAATACAATATATAATTTTAGATGAGTCTGAAGTCATTTTCTTTAAATGCAGTTTTGTTTCAAAAAATCGAGCAATTTCTAAAAGTACCTTCATATTTTAAGTGGGGCCATTTTTGACGGAGATATGGCCATTAATATAATATATAATTTTAGATGAGTCTGAAGTCATTTTCTTTAAATGCAGTTTTGTTTCAAAAATCGAGCAAATTCTAAAAATACCTTCATATTTTAAGTGGGGCCATTTTTGACGGAGATATGGCCATTAATACAATATATAATTTTAGATGAGTCTGAAGACATTTTCTTTAAATGCAGTTTTGTTTCAAAAATCGAGCAAATTCTAAAAATACCTTCAGATTTGAAGTGGGGCCATTTTTGACGGAGATATGGCCATTAATACAATATATAATTTTAGATGAGTCTGAAGTCATTTTGTTTTAATGCAGTTTTGTTTAAAAAATCGAGCAAATTCTAAAAATACCTTCATATTTTAAGTGGGGCCATTTTTGACGGAGATATAGCCCTTAATATAATATATAATTTTAGATGAGTCTGAAGTCATTTTCTTTAAATGCAGTTTTGTTTAAAAAATCGAGCAAATTCTAAAAATACCTTCATATTTTAAGTGGGGCCATTTTTGACGGAGATATGGCCATTAATACAATATATAATTTTAGATGAGTCTGAAGTCATTTTGTTTAAATGCAGTTTTGTTTCAAAAATCGAGCAATTTCTAAAAATACCTTCATATTTGAAGTGGGGCCATTTTTGACAGAGATATGGCCTTTAATACAATATATAATTTTAGATGAGTCTGAAGTCATTTTGTTTAAATGCAGTTTTGTTTCACAAATCGAGCAATTTCTAAAAATACCTTCATATTTGAGGTGGGGTCATTTTTGATGGAGATATGTCCATTAATATACTATATATAAATTTGGATGAGTCTGAAGATATTTTCTTTAAATGCAGTTTTGTTTCAAAAACCGAGCAAATTCTAAATATACCTTCATATTTGAAGTGGGGCCATTTTTGACAGAGATATGGCCATTAATATAATATATAATTTTAGATGAGTCTGAAGTCATTTTCTTTAAATGCAGTTTTGTTTCAAAAATCGCGCAATTTCTAAAAGTAACTTCTGATTTTAAGTGGGGCCATTTTTGACGGAGATATGGCAATTAATACAAAATATAATTTTAGATGAGTCTGAAGTCATTTTGTTTTAATGCAGTTTTGTTTCAAAAATCGAGCAATTTCTAAAAGTAACTTCAGATGTTAAGTGGGGCCATTTTTGACGGAAATATGGCCATTAATACAATATATAATTTTAGATGAGTCTGAAGACATTTTCTTTAAATGCAGTTTTGTTTCAAAAATCGAGCAATTTCTAAAAGTAACTTCTGATTTTAAGTGGGGCCATTTTTGACGGAGATATAGCCATTAATACAGAGTATAATTTTATATGAGTCTGAAGTCATTTTGTTTAAATGAAGTTTTGTTTCAAAAATCGAGCAAATTCTAAAAATACCTTCATATTTGAAGTGGAACCATTTTTGACGGAGATATGGCCATTAATACAATATATAATTTTAGATGAGTCTAAAGTAATTTTCTTTAAATGCAGTTTTGTTTCAAAAATCGAGCAATTTCTAAAAGTAACTTAAAATTTGAAGTGTAAATATTTTTGACGGAGATATGGCCATTAATATAATATATAATTTTAGATGAGTCTGAAGTCATTTTCTTAAAATGCAGTTTTGTTTCAAAAATCGAGCAATTTCTAAAAGTAACTTAATATTTGAAGTGTAAATATTTTTGACGGAGATATGGCCATTAATATAATATGTAATTTTAGATGAGTCTGAAGACATTTTCTTTAAATGCAGTTTTGTTTCAAAAATCGAGCAATTTCTAAAAGTAACTTCTGATTTTAAGTGGGGCCATTTTTGACGGAGATATAGCCATTAAAACAGAGTATAATTTTATATGAGTCTGAAGTCATTTTGTTTAAATGAAGTTTTGTTTCAAAAATCGAGCAAATTCTAAAAATACCTTCATATTTGAAGTGGAACCATTTTTGACGGAGATATGGCCATTAATACAATATATAATTTTAGATGAGTCTAAAGTAATTTTCTTTAAATGCAGTTTTGTTTCAAAAATCGAGCAAAGTCTAAAAATAACTTTATTATTGGAGTGGAGCGATTTTTGATGGAGATATGGCCATTAATACAATATATAATTTTAGATGAGTCTGAAGTCATTTTGTTTAAATGCAGTTTTGTTTCAAAAATCGAGCAAAGTCTAAAAATACCTTCAGATTTGAAGTGGGGCTATTTTTGACGGAGATATGGCCATTAATACAATATATAATTTTAGATGAGTCTGAAGTCATTTCGTTTTAATGCAGTTTTGTTTAAAAAATCGAGCAAAGTCTAAAAATACCTTCATATTTTAAGTAGGGCCCTTTTTGACGCAGATATAGCTCTTAATATAATATATAATTTTAGATGAGTCTGAAGTCATTTTCTTTAAATGCAGTTTTGTTTAAAAAATCGAGCAAATTCTAAAAATACCTTCATATTTTAAGTGGGGCCATTTTTGACGGAGATATGGCCATTAATACAATATATAATTTTAGATGAGTCTGAAGACATTTTCTTTAAATGCAGTTTTGTTTAAAAAATCGAGCAATTTCTAAAAGTAACTCCATATTTGAAGTGGGGCCATTTTTGACAGAGATATGGCCATTAATACAATATATAATTTTAGATGAGTCTGAAGTCATTTTGTTTAAATGCAGTTTTGTTTCACAAATCGAGCAATTTCTAAAAATACCTTCATATTTGAGGTGGGGTCATTTTTGATGGAGATATGTCCATTAATATACTATATATAAATTTGGATGAGTCTGAAGATATTTTCTTTAAATGCAGTTTTGTTTCAAAAACCGAGCAAATTCTAAAAATACCTTCATATTTGAAGTGGGGCCATTTTTGACAGAGATATGGCCATTAATATAATATATAATTTTAGATGAGTCTGAAGTCATTTTCTTTAAATGCAGTTTTGTTTCAAAAATCGCGCAATTTCTAAAAGTAACTTCTGATTTTAAGTGGGGCCATTTTTGACGGAGATATGTTAATTAATACAAAATATAATTTTAGATGAGTCTGAAGTCATTTTGTTTTAATGCAGTTTTGTTTCAAAAATCGAGCAATTTCTAAAAGTAACTTCTGATTTTAAGTGGGGCCATTTTTGACGGAGATATAGCCATTAATACAGAGTATAATTTTATATGAGTCTGAAGTCATTTTGTTTAAATGAAGTTTTGTTTCAAAAATCGAGCAAATTCTAAAAATACCTTCATATTTGAAGTGAAACCATTTTTGACAGAGATATGGCCATTAATATAATATATATAATTTTAGATGAGTCTGAAGTCATTTTCTTTAAATGCAGTTTTGTTTCAAAAATCGAGCAATTTCTAAAAGTTACTTAAAATTTGAAGTGTAAATATTTTTGACGGAGATATGGCCATTAATATAATATATAATTTTAGATGAGTCTGAAGACATTTTCTTTAAATGCAGTTTTGTTTCAAAAATCGAGCAATTTCTAAAAGTAACTTCTGATTTTAAGTGGGGCCATTTTTGACGGAGATATAGCCATTAATACAGAGAATAATTTTATATGAGTCTGAAGTCATTTTGTTTAAATGAAGTTTTGTTTCAAAAATCGAGCAAATTCTAAAAATACCTTCATATTTGAAGTGGAACCATTTTTGACGGAGATATGGCCATTAATACAATATATAATTTTAGATGAGTCTAAAGTAATTTTCTTTAAATGCAGTTTTGTTTCAAAAATCGAGCAAAGTCTAAAAATAACTTTATTATTGGAGTGGAGCGATTTTTGATGGAGATATGGCCATTAATACAATATATAATTTTAGATGAGTCTGAAGTCATTTTGTTTAAATGCAGTTTTGTTTCAAAAATCGAGCAAAGTCTAAAAATACCTTCAGATTTGAAGTGGGGCTATTTTTGACGGAGATATGGCCATTAATACAATATATAATTTTAGATGAGTCTGAAGTCATTTCGTTTTAATGCAGTTTTGTTTAAAAAATCGAGCAAAGTCTAAAAATACCTTCATATTTTAAGTAGGGCCCTTTTTGACGCAGATATAGCTCTTAATATAATATATAATTTTAGATGAGTCTGAAGTCATTTTCTTTAAATGCAGTTTTGTTTAAAAAATCGAGCAAATTCTAAAAATACCTTCATATTTTAAGTGGGGCCATTTTTGACGGAGATATGGCCATTAATACAATATATAATTTTAGATGAGTCTGAAGACATTTTCTTTAAATGCAGTTTTGTTTAAAAAATCGAGCAATTTCTAAAAGTAACTCCATATTTGAAGTGGGGCCATTTTTGACAGAGATATGGCCATTAATACAATATATAATTTTAGATGAGTCTGAAGTCATTTTGTTTAAATGCAGTTTTGTTTCACAAATCGAGCAATTTCTAAAAATACCTTCATATTTGAGGTGGGGTCATTTTTGATGGAGATATGTCCATTAATATACTATATATAAATTTGGATGAGTCTGAAGATATTTTTTTTTAAATGCAGTTTTGTTTCAAAAACCGAGCAAATTCTAGAATTACCTTCATATTTGAAGTGGGGCCATTTTTGACAGAGATATGGCCATTAATATAATATATAATTTTAGATGAGTCTGAAGTCATTTTCTTTAAATGCAGTTTTGTTTCAAAAATCGCGCAATTTCTAAAAGTAACTTCTGATTTTAAGTGGGGCCATTTTTGACGGAGATATGTTAATTAATACAAAATATAATTTTAGATGAGTCTGAAGTCATTTTGTTTTAATGCAGTTTTGTTTCAAAAATCGAGCAATTTCTAAAAGTAACTTCTGATTTTAAGTGGGGCCATTTTTGACGGAGATATAGCCATTAATACAGAGTATAATTTTATATGAGTCTGAAGTCATTTTGTTTAAATGAAGTTTTGTTTCAAAAATCGAGCAAATTCTAAAAATACCTTCATATTTAAAGTGGAACCATTTTTGACGGAGATATGGCCATTAATATAATATATAATTTTAGATGAGTCTGAAGTCATTTTCTTTAAATGCAGTTTTGTTTCAAAAATCGAGCAATTTCTAAAAGTAACTTAAAATTTGAAGTGTAAATATTTTTGACGGAGATATGGCCATTAATATAATATATAATTTTAGATGAGTCTGAAGACATTTTCTTTAAATGCAGTTTTGTTTCAAAAATCGAGCAATTTCTAAAAGTAACTTCTGATTTTAAGTGGGGCCATTTTTGACGGAGATATAGCCATTAATACAGAGAATAATTTTATATGAGTCTGAAGTCATTTTTTTTGTTTAAATGAAGTTTTGTTTCAAAAATCGAGCAAATTCTAAAAATACCTTCATATTTGAAGTGGAACCATTTTTGACGGAGATATGGCCATTAATACAATATATAATTTTAGATGAGTCTGAAGTCATTTTCTTTAAATGCAGTTTTGTTTCAAAAATCGAGCAAAGTCTAAAAATAACTTTATTATTGGAGTGGAGCGATTTTTGATGGAGATATGGCCATTAATACAATATATAATTTTAGATGAGTCTGAAGTCATTTTGTTTAAATGCAGTTTTGTTTCAAAAATCGAGCAAAGTCTAAAAATACCTTCAGATTTTAAGTGGGGCTATTTTTGACGGAGATATGGCCATTAATACAATATATAATTTTAGATGAGTCTGAAGTCATTTCGTTTTAATGCAGTTTTGTTTAAAAAATCGAGCAAAGTCTAAAAATACCTTCATATTTTAAGTAGGGCCCTTTTTGACGCAGATATAGCTCTTAATATAATATATAATTTTAGATGAGTCTGAAGTCATTTTCTTTAAATGCAGTTTTGTTTAAAAAATCGAGCAAATTCTAAAAATACCTTCATATTTTAAGTGGGGCCATTTTTGACGGAGATATGGCCATTAATACAATATATAATTTTAGATGAGTCTGAAGACATTTTCTTTAAATGCAGTTTTGTTTAAAAAATCGAGCAATTTCTAAAAGTAACTCCATATTTGAAGTGGGGCCATTTTTGACAGAGATATGGCCATTAATACAATATATAATTTTAGATGAGTCTGAAGTCATTTTGTTTAAATGCAGTTTTGTTTCACAAATCGAGCAATTTCTAAAAATACCTTCATATTTGAGGTGGGGTCATTTTTGATGGAGATATGTCCATTAATATACTATATATAAATTTGGATGAGTCTGAAGATATTTTCTTTAAATGCAGTTTTGTTTCAAAAACCGAGCAAATTCTAAAAATACCTTCATATTTGAAGTGGGGCCATTTTTGACAGAGATATGGCCATTAATATAATATATAATTTTAGATGAGTCTGAAGTCATTTTCTTTAAATGCAGTTTTGTTTCAAAAATCGCGCAATTTCTAAAAGTAACTTCTGATTTTAAGTGGGGCCATTTTTGACGGAGATATGTTAATTAATACAAAATATAATTTTAGATGAGTCTGAAGTCATTTTGTTTTAATGCAGTTTTGTTTCAAAAATCGAGCAATTTCTAAAAGTAACTTCTGATTTTAAGTGGGGCCATTTTTGACGGAGATATAGCCATTAATACAGAGTATAATTTTATATGAGTCTGAAGTCATTTTGTTTAAATGAAGTTTTGTTTCAAAAATCGAGCAAATTCTAAAAATACCTTCATATTTGAAGTGGAACCATTTTTGACGGAGATATGGCCATTAATATAATATATAATTTTAGATGAGTCTGAAGTCATTTTCTTTAAATGCAGTTTTGTTTCAAAAATCGAGCAATTTCTAAAAGTAACTTAAAATTTGAAGTGTAAATATTTTTGACGGAGATATGGCCATTAATATAATATATAATTTTAGATGAGTCTGAAGACATTTTCTTTAAATGCAGTTTTGTTTCAAAAATCGAGCAATTTCTAAAAGTAACTTCTGATTTTAAGTGGGGCCATTTTTGACGGAGATATAGCCATTAATACAGAGAATAATTTTATATGAGTCTGAAGTCATTTTGTTTAAATGAAGTTTTGTTTCAAAAATCGAGCAAATTCTAAAAATACCTTCATATTTGAAGTGGAACCATTTTTGACGGAGATATGGCCATTAATACAATATATAATTTTAGATGAGTCTTAAGTAATTTTCTTTAAATGCAGTTTTGTTTCAAAAATCGAGCAAAGTCTAAAAATAACTTTATTATTGGAGTGGAGCGATTTTTGATGGAGATATGGCCATTAATACAATATATAATTTTAGATGAGTCTGAAGTCATTTTGTTTAAATGCAGTTTTGTTTCAAAAATCGAGCAAATTCTAAAAATACCTTCATATTTGAAGTGGGGCCATTTTTGACAGAGATATGGCCATTAATACAATATATAATTTTAGATGAGTCTGAAGACATTTTCTTTAAATGCAGTTTTGTTTCAAAAATCGAGCAAATTCTAAAAATACCTTCATATTTGAAGTGGGGCCATTTTTGACAGAGATATGGCCATTAATATAATATATAATTTTAGATGAGTCTGAAGACATTTTCTTTAAATGCAGTTTTGTTTCAAAAATCGAGCAATTTCTAAAAGTTACTTCAGATTTTAAGTGGAGGTTTTTTTGACAGAGATATGGCCATTAATACAATATATAATTTTAGATGAGTCTGAAGACATTTTCTTTAAATGCAGTTTTGTTTCAAAAATCGAAAAAAAAATTTCTAAAAGTAACTTCAGATGTTAAGTGGGGCCATTTTTGACGGAGATATGGCCATTAATACAATATATAATTTAAGATGAGTCTGAAGTCATTTTGTTTTAATGCAGTTTTGTTTCAAAAATCGAGCAATTTCTAAAAGTATCTTCATATTTTATGTGGGGCCATTTTTGACGGAGATATAGCCATTAATACAATATATAATTTTAGATGAGTCTGAAGTCATTTCGTTTTAATGCAGTTTTGTTTCAAAAATCGAGCAATTTCTAAAAATACCTTCATATTTAAAGTGGGGCAATTTTTGACGCAGATATAGCCATTAATATTATATAATTTTAGATGAGTCTGAAGTCATTTTGTTTTAATGCAGTTTTGTTTCAAAAATCAAGCAAAGTCTAAAAATAACTTCATTATTGGCGTGGGGCCATTTTTGACGGAGATATGGCCATTAATATAATATATAATTTTAGATGAGTCTGAAGTCATTTTCTTTAAATGCAGTTTTGTTTCAAAAATCGAGCAATTTCTAAAAGTAACTTCATATTTGAAGTGGAGCTATTTTTGACGGAGATATGGCCATTAATACAATATGTAATTTTAGATGAGTCTGAAGACATTTTCTTTAAATGCAGTTTTGTTCCAAAATACCAGCAATTTCTAAAAGTAACTTCATATTTTATGTGGGGCCATTTTTGACGGAGATATGGCCATTAATATAATATATAATTTTAGATGAGTCTAAAGATATTTTCTTTAAATGCAGTTTTGTTTAAAAAATAGAGCAATTTCTAAAAGTAACTCCATATTTGAAGTGGGGCCATTTTTGACGGAGATATGGCCATTAATACAATATATAATTTTAGATGAGTCTGAAGTCATTTTGTTTAAATGCAGTTTTGTTTCAAAAATCGAGCAAAGTCTAAAAATACCTTCATATTTTAAGTGGGGCGTTTTTTGACGGAGATATGGCCATTAATATAATATATAATTTTAGATGAGTCTAAAGATATTTTCTTTAAATGCAGTTTTGTTTAAAAAATAGAGCAATTTCTAAAAGTAACTCCATATTTGAAGTGGGGCCATTTTTGACGCAGATATAGCCCTTAATATAATATATAATTTTAGATGAGTCTGAAGTCATTTTCTTTAAATGCAGTTTTGTTTCAAAAATCGAGCAAATTCTAATAATACCTTCATATATTAAGTGGGGCGTTTTTTGACGGAGATAAGACCATTAATATAATATATAATTTTAGATGAGTCTAAAGATATTTTCTTTAAATGCAGTTTTGTTTGAAAAATAGAGCAATTTCTAAAAGTAACTCCATATTTGAAGTGGGGCCATTTTTGACGGAGATATGGCCATTAATACAATATATAATTTTAGATGAGCCTGAAGACATTTTCTTTAAATGCAGTTTTGTTTCAAAAATCGAGCAAATTCTAAAAATACCTTAAGATTTTAAGTGGGGCCATTTTTGACGGAGATATGGCCATTGATACAATATATAATTTTAGATGAGTTTGTAGTCATTTCGATTTAATGCAGTTTTGTTTCAAAAATCGAGCAAAGTCTAAAAATACCTTCATATTTTAAGTAGGGCCCTTTTTGACGCAGATATAGCCCTTAATATAATATATAATTTTAGATGAGTCTGAACTCATTTTCTTTAAATGCAGTTTTGTTTCAAAAATCGAGCAAATTCTAAT
>JAEIFX010000245.1:0-21056 GCA_018904325.1 Drosophila murphyi
ATTGTATTAATGGCCATATCTCTCGTCAAAATGGCCCCACTTTAAATATGAAGGTATTTTTAGAATTTGCTCGATTTTTGAAACAAAACTGCATTTAAAGAAAATGTCTTCAGATTTCACTCATCTAAAATTATATTGTATTAATGGCCTATATCTCCGTCAAAAATGGCCCCACTCCAATAATGAAGTTATTTTTAGACTTTGCTCGATTTTTTAAACAAAACTGCATTTAAAGAAAATGTCTTCAGACTCATCTAAAATTATATATTATATTAATGGCCATATCTCTGTCAAAAATGCCCCACTTCAAATATGAAGGTATTTCACTTAATTGAAGGTATTTTTAGAAATTGCTCGATTTTTGAAACAAAACTGCATTTAAAGAAAATGACTTCAGACTCATCTAAAATTATATATTGTATTAATGGCCATATCTCCGTCAAAAAATGGCCCCACTTAAAATATGAAGTTATTTTTAGAAATTGCTCGATTTTTGAAACAAAACTGCATTTAAAGAAAATGACTTCAGACTCATCTAAAATTATATATTGTATTAATGGCCATATCTCTGTCAAAAATGGCCCCACTTCAAATATGAAGGTATTTTTAGAAATTTGCTCGATTTTTTGAAACAAAACTGCATTTAAAGAAAATGACTTCAGACTCATCTAAAATTATATATTGTATTAATGGCCATATCTCCGTCAAAAATGGCCCCACTTAAAATATGAAGGTACTTTTTAGAAATTTGCTCGATTTTTGAAACAAAACTGCATTTAAAGAAAATGACTTCAGACTCATCTAAAATTATATATTGTATTAATGGCCATATCTCCGTCAAAAATGGCCCCACTTCAAAATATGAAGGTATTTTTAGAAATTTGCTCGATTTTTTGAAACAAAACTGCATTTAAAACAAAATGACTTCAGACTCATCTAAAATTATATATTGTATTAATGGCCATATCTCCGTCAAAAAATGGCCCCACTTCAAATATGAAGGTATTTTTAGAAATTGCTCGATTTTTGAAACAAAACTGCATTTAAAAGAAAATGTCTTCAGACTCATCTAAAATTATATATTGTATTAATGGCCATATCTCCGTCAAAAAATGGCCCCACTTCAAAATATGAAGGTATTTTTAGAAATTTGCTCGATTTTTTGAAACAAAACTGCATTTAAAGAAAATGACTTCAGACTCATCTAAAATTATATATTGTATTAATGGCCATATCTCCGTCAAAAAATGGCCCCACTTCAAAATATGAAGGTATTTTTAGAAATTTGCTCGATTTTTGAAACAAAACTGCATTTAAAGAAAATGACTTCAGACTCATCTAAAATTATATATTGTATTAATGGCCATATCTCCGTCAAAAATGGCCCCACTTCAAATATGAAGGTATTTTTAGAATTTGCTCGATTTTTGAAACAAAACTGCATTTAAAGCAAAATGACTTCAGACTCATCTAAAATTATATATTATATTAATGGCCATATCTCCGTCAAAAATGGCCCCACTTAAAATATGAAGGTATTTTTAGAATTTGCTCGATTTTTGAAACAAAACTGCATTTAAAGAAAATGTCTTCAGACTCATCTAAAATTATATATTGTATTAATGGCCATATCTCCGTCAAAAATGGCCCCACTTAAAATATGAAGGTATTTTTAGAATTTGCTCGATTTTTTGAAACAAAACTGCATTTAAAGAAAATGACTTCAGACTCATCTAAAATTATATATTATATTAATGGCCATATCTCTGTCAAAAATGGCCCCACTTCAAATATGAAGGTATTTTTAGAAATTGCTCGATTTTTGAAACAAAACTGCATTTAAACAAAATGACTTCAGACTCATCTAAAATTATATATTGTATTAATGGCCATATCTCCGTCAAAAAATGGCCCCACTTCAAATATGAAGGTATTTTTAGAAATTGCTCGATTTTTGAAACAAAACTGCATTTAAAGAAAATGTCTTCAGACTCATCTAAAATTATATATTGTATTAATGGCCATATCTCCGTCAAAAAATGGCCCCACTTCAAATATGAAGGTATTTTTAGAAATTGCTCGATTTTTGAAACAAAACTGCATTTAAACAAAATGACTTCAGACTCATCTAAAATTATATATTGTATTAATGGCCATATCTCCGTCAAAAATGGCCCCACTTCAAATATGAAGGTATTTTTAGAATTTGCTCGATTTTTGAAACAAAACTGCATTTAAAGAAAATGTCTTCAGACTCATCTAAAATTATATATTGTATTAATGGCCATATCTCCGTCAAAAATGGCCCCACTTCAAATATGAAGGTATTTTTTAGAAATTGCTCGATTTTTGAAACAAAACTGCATTTAAAGAAAATGTCTTCAGACTCATCTAAAATTATATATTGTATTAATGGCCATATCTCCGTCAAAAATGGCCCCACTTCAAATATGAAGGTATTTTTAGAATTTGCTCGATTTTTGAAACAAAACTGCATTTAAAGCAAAATGTCTTCAGACTCATCTAAAATTATATATTATATTAATGGCCATATCTCTGTCAAAAATGGCCCCACTTCAAATATGAAGGTATTTTTAGAATTTGCTCGATTTTTGAAACAAAACTGCATTTAAACAAAATGTCTTCAGACTCATCTAAAATTATATATTATATTAATGGCCATATCTCCGTCAAAAAATGGCCCCACTTCAAATATGAAGGTATTTTTAGAATTTGCTCGATTTTTGAAACAAAACTGCATTTAAACAAAATGTCTTCAGACTCATCTAAAATTATATATTGTATTAATGGCCATATCTCCGTCAAAAAATGGCCCCACTTCAAAATATGAAGGTATTTTTAGAATTTGCTCGATTTTTGAAACAAAACTGCATTTAAACAAAATGACTTCAGACTCATCTAAAATTATATATTATATTAATGGCCATATCTCCGTCAAAAAATGGCCCCACTTCAAATAATGAAGGTATTTTTAGACTTTGCTCGATTTTTGAAACAAAACTGCATTTAAAGAAAATGACTTCAGACTCATCTAAAATTATATATTGTATTAATGGCCATATCTCCGTCAAAAATGGCCCCACTTCAAATATGAAGTTATTTTTAGAAATTTGCTCGATTTTTTGAAACAAAACTGCATTTAAACAAAATGACTTCAGACTCATCTAAAATTATATATTGTATTAATGGCCATATCTCCGTCAAAAATGGCCCCACTTAAAATATGAAGGTATTTTTAGAATTTGCTCGATTTTTGAAACAAAACTGCATTTAAAGAAAATGACTTCAGACTCATCTAAAATTATATATTATATTAATGGCCATATCTCCGTCAAAAATGGCCCCACTTAAAATATGAAGGTATTTTTAGAAATTTGCTCGATTTTTGAAACAAAACTGCATTTAAAGAAAATGACTTCAGACTCATCTAAAATTATATATTGTATTAATGGCCATATCTCCGTCAAAAATGGCCCCACTTAAAATATGAAGGTATTTTTAGAAATTGCTCGATTTTTGAAACAAAACTGCATTTAAACAAAATGACTTCAGACTCATCTAAAATTATATATTATATTAATGGCCATATCTCCGTCAAAAATGGCCCCACTTCAAATATGAAGGTATTTTTAGAAATTGCTCGATTTTTTGAAACAAAACTGCATTTAAACAAAATGACTTCAGACTCATCTAAAATTATATATTGTATTAATGGCCATATCTCCGTCAAAAATGGCCCCACTTCAAATATGAAGGTATTTTTAGAAATTTGCTCGATTTTTTGAAACAAAACTGCATTTAAACAAAATGACTTCAGACTCATCTAAAATTATATATTATATTAATGGCCATATCTCCGTCAAAAATGGCCCCACTTCAAATATGAAGGTATTTTTAGAATTTGCTCGATTTTTGAAACAAAACTGCATTTAAAGAAAATGTCTTCAGACTCATCTAAAATTATATATTGTATTAATGGCCATATCTCCGTCAAAAATGGACCCACTTCAAATATGAAGTTACTTTTTGAAATTGCTCGATTTTTGAAACAAAACTGCATTTAAACAAAATGTCTTCAGACTCATATAAAATTATATATTGTATTAATGGCCATATCTCCGTCAAAAATGGCCCCACTTCAAATATGAAGGTACTTTTAGAATTGCTCGATTTTTTGAAACAAAACTGCATTTAAACAAAATGTCTTCAGACTCATATAAAATTATATATTGTATTAATGGCCATATCTCCGTCAAAAATGGCCCCACTTAAAATATGAAGTTACTTTTTAGAAATTGCTCGATTTTTTAAACAAAACTGCATTTAAAGAAAATGACTTCAGACTCATCTAAAATTTATATATTATATTAATGGCCATATCTCCGTCAAAAATGGCCCCACTTCAAATATGAAGGTATTTTTAGAAATTGCTCGATTTTTTAAACAAAACTGCATTTAAACAAAATGACTTCAGACTCATCTAAAATTATATATTGTATTAATGGCCATATCTCCGTCAAAAATGGCCCCACTTCAAATAATGAAGTTATTTTTAGACTTTGCTCGATTTTTGAAACAAAACTGCATTAAAACAAAATGACTTCAGACTCATCTAATATTATATATTATATTAATGGCCATATCTCTGTCAAAAATGGCCCCACTTAAAATCTGAAGGTATTTTTAGAATTTGCTCGATTTTTGAAACAAAACTGCATTTAAAGAAAATGTCTTCAGACTCATCTAAAATTATATATTGTATTAATGGCCATATCTCCGTCAAAAATGCCCCCATAAAATATGCAGTTACTTTTTGAAATTGCTCGATTTTTGAAACGAAACTCCATTTAAAGAAAATGACTTCAGACTCATCCAAATTTATATATTATATTAATGGCCATATCTCCGTCAAAAATGGCCCCACTTCAAATATGAAGGTAATTGCACGATTTTTGAAACAAAACTGCATTTAAACAAAATGACTTCAGACTCATCTAAAATTATATATTGTATTAATGGCCATATCTCTGTCAAAAATGGCATCTTTTCAAATATGGAGTTACTTTTAGAAATTGCTCGATTTTTTAAACAAAACTGCATTTAAAGAAAATGTCTTCAGACTCATCTAAAATTATATATTGTATTAATGGCCATATCTCCGTCAAAAATGGCCCCACATAAAATATGAAGTTACTTTTAGAAATTGCTCGATTTTTTAAACAAAACTGCATTTAAAGAAAATGACTTCAGACTCGTCTAAAATTATATATTGTATTAATGGCCATATCTCTGTCAAAAATAGTCCCACTTCAAATATGAAGGTATTTTTAGAAATTGATCGATTTTTTAAACAAAACTGCATTTAAACAAAATGACTTCAGACTCATCTAATATTATATATTATATTAATGGCCATATCTCTGTCAAAAATAGTCCCACTTCAAATATGAAGGTATTTTTAGAAATTGCCCGATTTTTGAAACAAAACTGCATTTAAAGAAAATGACTTCAGACTCATCTAAAATTATATATTGTATTAATGCCCATATCTCCGTCAAAAACGGCCCCACGCCAATAATGAAGTTATTTTTATACTTTGCTCGATTTATGAATCAAAACTGCATTTAAAGAAAATGTCTTCAGACTCATCTTAAATTATATATTGTATTAATGGCCATATCTCTGTCAAAAATAGTCCCACTTCAAATATGAAGGTATTTTTAGAAATTGATCGATTTTTTAAACAAAACTGCATTTAAACAAAATGACTTCAGACTCATCTAAAGTTATATATTTTATTAATGGCCATATCTCTGTCAAAAATGGCCCCACTTCAAATATGGAGTTACTTTTAGAAATTGCTCGGTTTTTGAAACAAAACTGCATTTAAAGAAAATGACTTCAGACTCGTCTAAAATTACATATTATGTTAATGGCCATATCTCTGTCAAAAATGGCCCCACGCCAATAATGAAGTTATTTTTAGACTTTGCTCGATTTTTGAAACAAAACTGCATTATAACAAAATGACTTCAGACTCATCTAAAATTATATATTGTATTAATGGCCATATCTCCATCAAAAATGGCGCCACTTAAAATCTGAAGGTATTTTTAGAATTTGCCCGATTTTTGAAACAAAACTGCATTTAAAGAAAATGTCTTCAGACTCATCTAAAATTATATATTGTATTAATGGCCATATCTCCGTCAAAAATGGCCCCACATAAAATATGAAGTTACTTTTAGAAATTGCTCGATTTTTGAAACAAAACTGCATTTAAAGAAAATGACTTCAGACTCATCTAAAATTATATATTATATTAATGGCCATATCTCCGTCAAAAATGGCCCCACTTAAAATATGAAGGTATTTTTAGAATTTGCTCGATTTTTGAAACAAAACTGCATTTAAAGAAAATGACTTCAGACTCATCTAAAATTATATATTATATTAATGGCCATATCTCCGTCAAAAATGGCCCCACTTAAAATCTGAAGGTATTTTTAGAATTTGCTCGATTTTTGAAACAAAACTGCATTTAAAGAAAATGACTTCAGACTCATCTAAAATTATATATTGTATTAATGGCTATATCTCCGTCAAAAATGGCCCCACTTCAAATATGAAGTTATTTTTAGAATTTGCTCGATTTTTGAAACAAAACTGCATTTAAAAAAAATGTCTTCAGACTCATCTAAAATTATATATTGTATTAATGGCCATATCTCCGTCAAATATGAAGGTATTTTTATAATTTGCTCGATTTTTGAAACAAAACTTAATTTAAACAGAATGACTTCAGACTCATCTAAAATTATATATTGTATTAATGGCCATATCTCTGTCAAAAATGGCCCCACTTCAAATATGAAGGTATTTTTAGAATTTGCTCCATTTTTAAAACAAAACTGCATTTAAAGAAAATGTCTTCAGACTCATCTAAAATTATATATTATATTAATGGCTATATCTCCGTCAAAAATGGCCCCACTTCAAATATGAAGGTATTTTTAGAAATTGCTCGATTTGTGAAACAAAACTGCATTTAAACAAAATGACTTCAGACTCATCTAAAGTTATATATTGTATTAATGGCCATATCTCTGTCAAAAATGGCCCCACTTCAAATATGAAGGTATTTTTAGAATTTGCTCGATTTTTGAAACAAAACTGCATTTAAAAAAAATGTCTTCAGACTCATCCAAAATTATATATTATATTAATGGCCATATCTCTGTCAAAAATGGCCCCACTTCAAATATGAAGGTATTTTTAGATATTGCTCGATTTGTGAAACAAAACTGCATTTAAACAAAATGTCTTCACACTCATCCAAATTTATATATTATTTTAAGGGCTATATCTGCGTCAAAAAGGGCCCCACTTAAAATATGAAGGTATTTTTAGAATTTGCTCGATTTTTTATACACAAAGCTGCATTTAAACAAAATGACTTCAGACTCATATAAAATTATATATTGTATTAATGGCCATATCTCCATCAAAAATGGCTCCACTCCAATAATGAAGTTATTTTTAGACTTTGCTCGATTTTTGAAACAAAACTGCATTTAAAGAAAATGACTTCAGACTCGTCTAAAATTATATATTATGTTAATGGCCATATCTCCGCCAAAAATGGCCCCACGCCAATAATGAAGTTATTTTTAGACTTTGCTCGATTTTTGAAACAAAACTGCATTGAAACAAAATGACTTCAGACTCATCTAAAATTATATATTGTATTAATGGCCATATCTCCGTCAAAAATGGCCCCACATTAAATATGAAGTTATTTTTATACTTTGCTCGATTTATGAATCAAAACTGCATTTAAAGAAAATTTGTTTAGACTCATCTAAAATTATATATTATATTAATGGCCATATCTCTGTCAAAAATGGCCCCACTTAAAATCTGAAGGTATTTTTAGAATTTGCTGGATTTTTGAAACAAAACTGCATTTAAAGAAAATGTCTTCAGACTCATCTAAAATTATATATTGTATTAATGGCCATATCTCCGTCAAAAATGGCCCCACATAAAATATGCAGTTACTTTTTGAAATTGCTCGATTTTTGAAACGAAACTGCATTTAAAGAAAATGACTTCAGACTCATCCAAATTTGTATATTATATTAATGGCCATATCTCCGTCAAAAATGGCCCCACTTCAAATATGAAGGTATTTCTAGAAATTGCTCGATTTTTGAAACAAAACTGCATTTAAACAAAATGACTTCAGACTCATCTAAAATTATATATTGTATTAATGGCCATATCTCTGTCAAAAATGGCATCACTTCAAATATGGAGTTGCTTTTAGAAATTGCTCGATTTTTTAAACAAAACTGCATTTAAAGAAAATGTCTTCAGACTCATCTAAAATTATATATTGTATTAATGGCCATATCTCCGTCAAAAATGGCCCCACATAAAATATGAAGTTAGTTTTAGAAATTGCTCGATTTTTTAAACAAAACTGCATTTAAAGAAAATGACTTCAGACTCATCTAATATTATATATTATATTAATGGCCATATCTCTGTCAAAAATGGCCCCACTTCAAATATGAAGGTATTTTTAGAAATTGCTCGATTTTTTAAACAAAACTGCATTTAAACAAAATGACTTCAGACTCATCTAAAATTATATATTTTATTAATGGCCATATCTCTGTCAAAAATGGCATCACTTCAAATATGGAGTTATTTTTAGAAATTGCTCGATTTTTTAAACAAAACTGCATTTAAAGAAAATGTCTTCAGACTCATCTAAAATTACATATTGTATTAATGGCCATATCTCCGTCAAAAATGGCCCCGCATAAAATAAGAAGTAAGTTTTAGAAATTGCTCGATTTTTGAAACAAAACTGCATTTAAAGAAAATGACTTCAGACTCATCTAAAATTATATATTGTATTAATGGCCATATCTTTCAAAAATGGCCCCACTTCAAATAATGAAGTTATTTTTAGAAATTGCTCGATTTTTGAAACAAAACTGCATTTAAAGAAAATGACTTCAGACTCATCTAAAATTATATATTGTATTAATGGCCATATCTCCGTCAAAAATGGCCCCACATTAAATATGAAGTTATTTTTATAATTTGCTCGATTTTTGAAACAAAACTGCATTTAAAGAAAATGACTTCAGACTCATCTAAAATTATATATTATATTAATGGCCATATCTCTGTCAAAAATGGCCCCACTTCAAATATGAAGGTATTTTTAGAAATTGCTCGATTTTTGAAACAAAACTGCATTTAAAGAAAATGACTTCAGACTCATCTAAAATTATATATTGTATTAATGGCCATATCTCCGTCAAAAATGGCCCCACTTCAAATATGAAGGTATTTTTAGAAATTGCTCGATTTTTGAAACAAAACTGCATTTAAAGAAAATGACTTCAGACTCATCTAAAATTATATATTGTATTAATGGCCATATCTCCGTCAAAAATGGCCCCACTTCCAATAATGAAGTTATTTTTAGAAATTGCTCGATTTTTGAAACAAAACTGCATTTAAAGAAAATGACTTCAGACTCATCTAAAATTATATATTATATTAATGGCCATATCTCTGTCAAAAATGGCCCCACTTCAAATATGAAGGTATTTTTAGAAATTGCTCGATTTTTTGAAACAAAACTGCATTTAAACAAAATGACTTCAGACTCATCTAAAATTATATATTTTATTAATGGCCATATCTCTGTCAAAAATGGCCCCACTTCAAATATGAAGTTACTTTTAGAAATTGCTCGATTTTTTAAACAAAACTGCATTTAAAGAAAATGACTTCAGACTCATCTAAAATTATATATTGTATTAATGGCCATATCTCCGTCAAAAATGGCCCCACTTAAAATATGAAGTAAGTTTTAGAAATTGCTCGATTTTTGAAACAAAACTGCATTTAAAGAAAATGACTTCAGACTCATCTAAAATTATATATTGTATTAATGGCCATATCTCCGTCAAAAATTAAAATATGAAGTTAGTTTTAGAAATTGCTCGATTTTTGAAACAAAACTGCATTTAAAGAAAATGACTTCAGACTCATCTAAAATTATATATTGTATTAATGGCCATATCTCCGTCAAAAATGGCCCCACGCCAATATATGAAGTTATTTTTATACTTTGCTCGATTTTTGAAACAAAACTGCATTTAAAGAAAATGACTTCAGACTCATCTAAAATTACATATTATATTAATGGCCATATCTCCGTCAAAAATGGCCCCACCAATAATAAAGTTATTTTTATAAATTGCTCGATTTTTGAATCAAAACTGCATTTAAAGAAAATGACTTCAGACTCATCTAAAATTATATATTATATTAATGGCCATATCTCTGTCAAAAATGGCCCCACTCAAATATGAAGGTTATTTTTAGAAATTGCCCGATTTTTTAAACAAAACTGCATTTAAAGAAAATGACTTCAGACTCATCTAAAATTATATATTATATTAATGGCCATATCTCCGTCAAAAATGGCCCCACTTCAAATATGAAGGTATTTTTAGAATTTGCTCGATTTATGAAACAAAACTGCATTTAAAGAAAATGACTTCAGACTCATCTAAAATTATATATTGTATTAATGGCCATATCTCTGTCAAAAATGGCCCCACTTCAAATATGAAGTTACTTTTAGAAATTGCTCGATTTTTTAAACAAAACTGCATTTAAAGAAAATGACTTCAGACTCATCTAAAATTATATATTATATTAATGGCCATATCTCTGTCAAAAATGGCCCCACTTCAAATATGAAGGTTTTTTAGAAATTGCTCGATTTGTGAAACAAAACTGCATTTAAACAAAATGACTTCAGACTCATCTAAAATTATATATTGTATTAATGGCCATATCTCTGTCAAAAATGGCCCCACTTCAAATATGGAGTTACTTTTAGAAATTGCTCGATTTTTTAAACAAAACTGCATTTAAAGAAAATGTCTTCAGACTCATCTAAAATTATATATTGTATTAATGGCCATATCTCCGTCAAAAATGGCCCCACATAAAATATGAAGTTAGTTTTAGAAATTGCTCGATTTTTAAAACAAAACTGCATTTAAACAAAATGACTTCAGACTCATCTAAAATTATATATTATATTAATGGCCATATCTCTGTTAAAATTGGCCCCACTTCAAATATGAAGGTATTTTTAGAAATTGCTCGATTTTTGAAACAAAACTGCATTAAAAGAAAATGACTTCAGACTCATCTAAAATTATATATTGTATTAATGGCCATATCTCCGTCAAAAATGGCCCCACGCGAATAATGAAGTTATTTTTATACTTTGCTCGATTTATGAATCAAAACTGCATTTAAAGAAAATGACTTCAGACTGATCTAAAATTACATATTATATTAATGGCCATATCTCTGTCAAAAATGGGCCCACTCCAATAATAAAGTTACTTTTAGAAATTGCCCGATTTTTTAAACAAAACTGCATTTAAAGAATATGACTTCAGACTCATCTAAAATTATATATTATATTAATGGCCATATCTCCGTCAAAAATGGCCCCACTTCAAATATGAAGGTATTTTTAGAATTTGCTCGATTTTTAAAACAAAACTGCATTTAAAGAAAATGTCTTCAGACTCATCCAAATTTATATATTATATTAATGGCCATATCTCCGTCAAAAATGGCCCCACTTCAAATATGAAGGTATTTTTAGAAATTGCTCGATTTGTGAAACAAAACTGCATTTAAAGAAAATGTCTTGAGACTCATCTAAAATTATATATTGTATTAATGGTCATATATCCCTCAAAAATGGCCCCACTTAAAATCTGAAGGTATTTTTAGAATTTGCTCGATTTTTGAAACAAAACTGCATTTAAAGAAAATGACTTCAGACTCATCTAAAATTATATATTATCTCCATTAAATATGAAGGTATTTTTAGAATTTGCTCGATTTTTGAAACAAAACTTCAATTAAACAAAACGACTTCAGACTCATATAAAATTATATTCTGTATTAATGGCTTTATCTCTGTCAAAAATGGCCCCACATAAAATATGAAGTTGCCTTTAGAATTTGCTCGATTTTTGAAACAGAACTGCATTTAAAGAAAATGTCTTCAGACTCATCTAAAATTATATATTGTATTAATGGCCATATCTCCGTCAAAAATGGCCCCACGCCAATAATGAAGTTATTTTTATACTTTGCTCGATTTATAAATCAAAACTGCATTTAAAGAAAATGTCTTCAGACTCATCTTAAATTATATATTGTATTAATGGCCATATCTCTGTCAAAAATAGTCCCACTTCAAATATGAAGGTATTTTTAGAAATTGCTGGATTTTTAAAACAAAACTGCATTTAAAGAAAATGTCTTCAGACTCATCTAAAATTATATATTATCTCCATTAAATATGAAGGTATTTTTAGAATTTGCTCGATTTTTGAAACAAAACTTCAATTAAACAAAACGACTTCAGACTCATATAAAATTATATTCTGTATTAATGGCTTTATCTCTGTCAAAAATGGCCCCACATAAAATATGAAGTTGCCTTTAGAATTTGCTCGATTTTTGAAACAGAACTGCATTTAAAGAAAATGTCTTCAGACTCATCTAAAATTATATATTGTATTAATGGCCATATCTCTGTCAAAAATGGCCCCACTTAAAATCTGAAGGTATTTTTAAAATTTGCTCGATTTTTGAAACAAAACTGCATTTAAAGAAAATGACTTCAGACTCATCTAAAATTGTATATTGTATTAATGGCCATATCTCCGTCAAAAATGGCCCCACATAAAATATGAAGTTACTTTTAGAAATTGCTCGATTTTTGAAACAAAACTGCTTTTAAAGAAAATGACTTCAGACTCTTCTAAAATTATATATTGTATTAATGGCCATATCTCCGTCAAAAATGGCCCCCATAAAATATGAAGTTATTTCTATACTTTGCTCGATTTATGAATCAAAACTGCATTTAAAGAAAATGACTTTAGACTCATCTAAAATTATGTATTATATTAATGGCCATATCTCTGTCAAAAATGGCCCCACTTAAAATCTGAAGGTATTTTTAGAATTTGCTTGATTTTTGAACAAAACTGCATTTAAAGAAAATGTCTTCAGACTCATCTAAAATTATATATTGTATTAATGGCCATATCTCTGTCAAAAATGGCCCCACATAAAATCTGAAGGTATTTTTAAAATTTGCTCGATTTTTGAAACAAAAGTGCATTTAAAGAAAATGACTTCAGACTCATCTAAAATTGTATATTGTATTAATGGCCATATCTCCGTCAAAAATGGCCCCACATAAAATATGCAGTTACTTTTTGAAATTGCTCGATTTTTGAAACGAAACTCCATTTAAAGAAAATGACTTCAGACTCATCCAAATTTATATATTATATTAATGGCCATATCTCCGTCAAAAATGGCCCCACTTCAAATATGAAGGTAATTGCACGATTTTTGAAACAAAACTGCATTTAAACAAAATGACTTCAGACTCATCTAAAATTATATATTGTATTAATGGCCATATCTCTGTCAAAAATGGCATCTTTTCAAATATGGAGTTACTTTTAGAAATTGCTCGATTTTTTAAACAAAACTGCATTTAAAGAAAATGTCTTCAGACTCATCTAAAATTATATATTGTATTAATGGCCATATCTCCGTCAAAAATGGCCCCACTTAAAATATGAAATTACTTTTAGAAATTGCTGGATTTTTGAAACAAAACTGCATTTAAAGAAAATGTCTTCAGACTCATCTAAAATTATGTATTATCTCCATTAAATATGAAGGTATTTTTAGAATTTGCTCGATTTTTGAAACAAAACTTCAATTAAACAAAACGACTTCAGACTCATATAAAATTATATTCTGTATTAATGGCTTTATCTCTGTCAAAAATGGCCCCACATAAAATATGAAGTTGCCTTTAGAATTTGCTCGATTTTTGAAACAGAACTGCATTTAAAGAAAATGTCTTCAGACTCATCTAAAATTATATATTGTATTAATGGCCATATCTAAGTCAAAAATGGCCCCACTTAAAATCTGAAGGTATTTTTAAAATTTGCTCGATTTTTGAAACAAAACTGCATTTAAAGAAAATGACTTCAGACTCATCTAAAATTTTATATTGTATTAATGGCCATATCTCCGTCAAAAATGGCCCCACATAAAATATGAAGTTACTTTTAGAAATTGCTCGATTTTTGAAACAAAACTGCTTTTAAAGAAAATGACTTCAGACTCTTCTAAAATTATATATTGTATTAATGGCCATATCTCCGTCAAAAATGGCCCCCATAAAATATGAAGTTATTTCTATACTTTGCTCGATTTATGAATCAAAACTGCATTTAAAGAAAATGACTTTAGACTCATCTAAAATTATGTATTATATTAATGGCCATATCTCTGTCAAAAATGGCCCCACTTAAAATCTGAAGGTATTTTTAGAATTTGCTTGATTTTTGAACAAAACTGCATTTAAAGAAAATGTCTTCAGACTCATCTAAAATTATATATTGTATTAATGGCCATATCTCTGTCAAAAATGGCCCCACATAAAATATGAAGTTATTTCTATACCTTGCTCGATTTTTGAAACAAAACTGCATTTAAAGAAAATGACTTCAGACTCATCTAAAATTGTATATTATATTAATGGCCATATCTCCGTCAAAAATGGCCCCACTTCAAATATGAAGGTGTTTTTAGAATTTGCTCGATTTTTAAAACAAAACTGCATTTCAAGAAAATGACTTCAGACTCTTCTAAAATTATATATTGTATTAATGGCCATATCTCCGTCAAAAATGGCCCCACATAAAAAATGAAGTTATTTTTATACTTTGCTCGATTTATGAATCAAAACTGCATTTAAAGAAAATGACTTTAGACTCATCTAAAATTATGTATTATATTAATGGCCATATCTCTGTCAAAAATGGCCCCACTTAAAATCTGAAGGTCTTTTTAGAATTTGCTTGATTTTTGAACAAAACTGCATTTAAAGAAAATGTCTTCAGACTCATCTAAAATTATATATTGTATTAATGGCCATATCTCTGTCAAAAATGGCCCCACTTAAAATATGAAGTTACTTTTAGAAATTGCTGGATTTTTGAAACAAAACTGCATTGAAAGAAAATGTCTTCAGACTCATCTGAAATTATATATTGTATTAATGGCCATATCTCCATCAAAAATAAATCCACTTCAAATATGAAGTTACTTTTAGAAATTGCTCGATTTTTGAAACAAAACTGCATTTAAAGAAAATGTCTTCAGACTCATCTAAAATTATATATTGTATTAATGGCCATATCTCCGTCAAAAATAGCCCCACTTTAAATATGAAGTTACTTTTAGAAATTGCTCGATTTTTGAAATAAAACTGCATTTAAAGAAAATGTCTTGAGACTCATCTAAAATTATATATTGTATTAATGGCCATATCTCCGTCAAAAATGGCCCCACTTAAAATCTGAAGGTATTTTTAGAATTTGCCCGATTTTTGAAACAAAACTGCATTTAAAGAAAATGTCTTCAGACTCATCTAAAATTATATATTGTATTAATGGCCATATCTCCGTCAAAAATGGCCCCACTTAAAATATGAAGGTATTTTTGAAATTTGCTCGATTTTTGAAACAAAACTGCATTTAAAGAAAATGTCTTCAGACTCATCTAAAATTATATATTGTATTAATGGCCATATCTCTGTCAAAAATGGCCCCACTTAAAATATGAAGTTACTTTTAGAAATTGCTCGATTTTTGAAACAAAACTGCATTTAAAGAAAATGTCTTCAGACTCATCTAAAATTATATATTGTATTAATGGCCATATCTCCGTCAAAAATGGCCCCACTTCAAATATGAAGTTACTTTTAGAAATTGCTCGATTTTTGAAACAAAACTGCATTTAAAGAAAATGTCTTCAGACTCATCTAAAATTATATATTGTATTAATGGCCATATCTCCGTCAAAAATGGCCCCACTTAAAATATGAAGTTATTTTTAGAATTTGCTCGATTTTTGAAACAAAACTGCATTTAAAGAAAATGTCTTCAGACTCATCTAAAATTATATATTGTATTAATGGCCATATCTCCGTCAAAAATGGCCCCACTTAAAATATGAAGGTATTTTTAGAAATTGCTCGATTTTTGAAACAAAACTGCATTTAAAGAAAATGTCTTCAGACTCATCTAAAATTATATATTGTATTAATGGCCATATCTCCGTCAAAAATGGCCCCACTTAAAATATGAAGTTATTTTTAGAATTTGCTCGATTTTTGAAACAAAACTGCATTTAAAGAAAATGTCTTCAGACTCATCTAAAATTATATTTTGTATTAATGGCCATATCTCCGTCAAAAATGGCCCCACTTCAAATATGAAGGTATTTTTAGAATTTGCTCGATTTTTGAAACAAAACTGCATTTAAAGAAAATGACTTCAGACTCATCTAAAATTATATATTGTATTAATGGCCATATCTCCGTCAAAAAATGGCCCCACTTAAAATATGAAGTTATTTTTAGAATTTGCTCGATTTTTGAAACAAAACTGCATTTAAAGAAAATGTCTTCAGACTCATCTAAAATTATATATTGTATTAATGGCCATATCTCAGTCAAAAATGGCCCCACTTAAAATCTGAAGGTATTTTTAGAATTTGCTCGATTTTTGAAACAAAACTGCATTTAAAGAAAATGACTTCAGACTCATCTAAAATTATATATTGTATTAATGGCCATATCTCCGTCAAAAATGGCCCCACATAAAATATGAAGTTACTTTTAGAAATTGCTCGATTTTTGAAACAAAACTGCTTTTAAAGAAAATGACTTCAGACTCATCTAAAATTATATATTATATTAATGGCCATATCTCCGTCAAAAATGGCCCCACTTCAAATATGAAGGTATTTTTAGAATTTGCTCGATTTTTAAAACAAAACTGCATTTAAAGAAAATGTCTTCAGACTCATCTAAAATTGTATATTATATTAATGGCCATATCTCCGTCAAAAATGGCCCCACTTCAAATATGAAGGTATTTTTAGAATTTGCTCGATTTTTGAAACAAAACTGCATTTAAAGAAAATGTCTTCAGACTCATCTAAAATTATATATTGTATTAATGGCCATATCTCCGTCAAAAATGGCCCCACTTAAAATATGAAGTTACTTTTAGAAATTGCTGGATTTTTGAAACAAAACTGCATTTAAAGAAAATGTCTTCAGACTCATCTAAAATTATATATTATCTCCATTAAATATGAAGGTATTTTTAGAATTTGCTCGATTTTTGAAACAAAACTTCAATTAAACAAAACGACTTCAGACTCATATAAAATTATATTCTGTATTAATGGCTTTATCTCTGTCAAAAATGGCCCCACATAAAATATGAAGTTGCCTTTAGAATTTGCTCGATTTTTGAAACAGAACTGCATTTAAAGAAAATGTCTTCAGACTCATCTAAAATTATATATTGTATTAATGGCCATATCTAAGTCAAAAATGGCCCCACTTCAAATATGAAGGTATTTTTAGAATTTGCTCGATTTTTAAAACAAAACTGCATTTCAAGAAAATGACTTCAGACTCTTCTAAAATTATATATTGTATTAATGGCCATATCTCCGTCAAAAATGGCCCCACATAAAATATGAAGTTATTTCTATACCTTGCTCGATTTTTGAAACAAAACTGCATTTAAAGAAAATGACTTCAGACTCATCTAAAATTGTATATTATATTAATGGCCATATCTCCGTCAAAAATGGCCCCACTTCAAATATGAAGGTATTTTTAGAATTTGCTCGATTTTTAAAACAAAACTGCATTTAAAGAAAATGTCTTCAGACTCATCTAAAATTATATATTGTATTAATGGCCATATCTCTGTCAAAAATGGCCCCACATAAAATATGAAGTTATTTCTATACCTTGCTCGATTTTTGAAACAAAACTGCATTTAAAGAAAATGACTTCAGACTCATCTAAAATTGTATTTTATATTAATGGCCATATCTCCGTCAAAAATGGCCCCACTTCAAATATGAAGGTATTTTTAGAATTTGCTCGATTTTTAAAACAAAACTGCATTTCAAGAAAATGACTTCAGACTCTTCTAAAATTATATATTGTATTAATGGCCATATCTCCGTCAAAAATGGCCCCACATAAAATATGAAGTTATTTTTAGAATTTGCTCGATTTTTGAATCAAAACTGCATTTAAAGAAAATGTCTTCAGACTCATCTAAAATTATATATTGTATTAATGGCCATATCTCTGTCAAAAATGGCCCCACTTAAAATATGAAGGTATTTTTAGAAATTGCTGGATTTTTGAAACAAAACTGCATTTAAAGAAAATGTCTTCAGACTCATCTAAAATTATATATTGTATTAATGGCCATATCTCCATCAAAAATAAATCCACTTAAAATATGAAGTTACTTTTAGAAATTGCTGGATTTTTGAAACAAAACTGCATTTAAAGAAAATGTCTTCAGACTCATCTAAAATTATATATTGTATTAATGGCCATATCTCCGTCAAAAATAGATCCACTTCAAATATGAAGTTATTTTTAGAAATTGCTCGATTTTTGAAATAAAGCTGCATTTAAAGAAAATGTCTTGAGACTCATCTAAAATTATATATTGTATTAATGGCCATATATCCCTCAAAAATGGCCCCACTTTAAATCTGAAGGTATTTTTAGAATTTGCCCGATTTTTGAAACAAAACTGCATTTAAAGAAAATGTCTTCAGACTCATCGAAAATTATATATTGTATTAATGGCCATATCTCCGTCAAAAATGGCCCCTCTTAAAATATGAAGTTACTTTTAGAAATTGCTGGATTTTTGAAACAAAACTGCATTTAAAGAAAATGTCTTCCGACTCGTCTAAAATTATATATTATCTCCATCAAATATGAAGGTATTTTTAGAATTTGCTCGATTTTTGAAACAAAACTTCAATTAAACAAAACGACTTCAGACTCATATAAAATTATATTCTGTATTAATGGCTTTATCTCTGTCAAAAATGGCCCCACATAAAATATGAAGTTGCCTTTAGAATTTGCTCGATTTTTTAAACAGAACTGCATTTAAAGAAAATGTCTTCAGACTCATCTAAAATTATATATTGTATTAATGGCCATATCTAAGTCAAAAATGGCCCCACTTAAAATCTGAAGGTATTTTTAAAATTTGCTCGATTTTTGAAACAAAACTGCATTTAAAGAAAATGACTTCAGACTCATCTAAAATTGTATATTGTATTAATGGCCATATCTCCGTCAAAAATGGCCCCACTTAAAATATGAAGTTACTTTTAGAAATTGCTGGATTTTTGAAACAAAACTGCATTTAAAGAAAATGTCTTCAGACTCATCTAAAATTATATATTATCTCCATTAAATATGAAGGTATTTTTAGAATTTGCTCGATTTTTGAAACAAAACTTCAATTAAACAAAACGACTTCAGACTCATATAAAATTATATTCTGTATTAATGGCTTTATCTCTGTCAAAAATGGCCCCACATAAAATATGAAGTTGCCTTTAGAATTTGCTCGATTTTTTAAACAGAACTGCATTTAAAGAAAATGTCTTCAGACTCATCTAAAATTATGTATTGTATTAATGGCCATATCTAAGTCAAAAATGGCCCCACATAAAATCTGAAGGTATTTTTAAAATTTGCTCGATTTTTTAAACAAAACTGCATTTAAAGAAAATGACTTCAGACTCATCTAAAATTGTATATTGTATTACTGGCCATATCTCCGTCAAAAATGGCCCCACATAAAATATGAAGTTACTTTTAGAAATTGCTCGATTTTTGAAACAAAACTGCTTTTAAAGAAAATGACTTCAGACTCATCTAATATTATATATTATATTAATGGCCATATCTCCGTCAAAAATGGCCCCACTTCAAACATGCAGGTATTTTTAGAATTTGCTCGATTTTTGAAACAAAACTGAATTTAAACAAAATGACTACAGAATCATCTAAAATTATATATTGTATTAATGGCCATATCTCCGTCAAAAATGGCCCCACGCCAATAATGAAGTTATTTTTATACTTTGCTCGATTTATGAATCAAAACTGCATTTAAAAAAAATGACTTCAGACTCATCCAAATTTATATATTATATTAATGGCCATATCTCCGTCAAAAATGGCCCCACTTCAAATATGAAGGTATTTTTAGAAATTGCTCGATTTGTGAGACAAAACTGCATTTAAACAAAATGACTTCAGACTCATCTAAAAATATATTTTATTAATGGCCATATCTCCGTCAAAAATGGCCCCACATAAAATATGAAGTTACTTTTAGAAATTGCTCGATTTTTGAAACAAAACTGCTTTTAAAGAAAATGACTTCAGACTCATCTAATATTATATATTATATTAATGGCCATATCTCCGTCAAAAATGGCCCCACTTCAAACATGCAGGTATTTTTAGAATTTGCTCGATTTTTGAAACAAAACTGAATTTAAACAAAATGACTACAGACTCATCTAAAATTATATATTATATTAATGGCCATATCTCTGTCAAAAATGGGCCCACTCCAATAATAAAGTTACTTTTAGAAATTGCTCGATTTTTTAAACAAAACTGCATTTAAACAAAATGACTTCAGACTCATCTAAAATTATATATTATATTAATGGCCATATCTCTGTCAAAATTGGCCCTACTTCAAATATGAAGGTATTTTTAGAAATTGCTCGATTTGTGAAACAAAACTGCATTTATACAAAATGACTTCAGACTCACCTAAAGTTACATATTGTATTAATGGCCATATCTCCGTCAAAAATGGCCCCACTTCAAATACGGAGTTTTACTTTTAGAAATTGCTCGATTTTTAAACAAAACTGCATTTAAAGAAAATGTCTTCAGACTCATCCAAGATTATTTATTGTATTAA
>JAEIFX010000246.1:0-46868 GCA_018904325.1 Drosophila murphyi
AATGGCCCTACTTAAAATCTGAAGGTATTTTTAGAATTTGCTCGATTTTTGAAGCAAAACTGCATTTAAAGAAAATGACTTCAGACTCATCTAAAATTATATATTATATTAATGGCTATATCTCCGTCAAAAATGGCCCCACTCCAAAAATGAAGTTATTTTTAGAATTTGCTCGATTTTTTAAACAAAACTGCATTTAAACAAAATGACTTCAGACTCATCTAAAATTATATATTGTATTAATGGCCATATCTCCGTCAAATATGAAGGTATTTTTAGAATTTGCTCGATTTTTGAAACAAAGCTGCATTTAAAGAAAATGACTTCAGACTCATCTAAAATTATATATTATATTAATGGCTATATCTGCGTCAAAAAGGTCCCCACTTAAAATATGAAGGTATTTTTAGAATTTGCTCGATTTTTGAAACAAAACTGCATTTAAAGAAAATGCCTTCAGACTCATCTAAAATTATATATTGTATTAATGGCTATATCTCCGCGTCAAAAATGGCCCCACTTCAAATATGAAGGTATTTTTAGAATTTGCTCGATTTTTGAAACAAAACTGCATTTAAAGAAAATGACTTCAGACTCATCTAAAATTATGTATTATATTAATGGCCATATCTCCGTCAAAAATGGCCCCACTCCAATAATGAAGGTAATTTTAGAATTTGCTCGATTTTTGAAACAAAACTGCATTTAAAGAAAATGACTTCAGACTCATCTAAAATTATATATTGTATTAATGGCCATATCTCCGTCAAATAAATATGAAGGTATTTTTAGAATTTGCTCGATTTTTTGAAACAAAACTGCATTTAAAGAAAATGTCTTCAGACTCATCTAAAATTATATATTGTATTAATGGCCATATCTCCGTCAAAAATGGCCCCACTTAAATAAATGAAGGTATTTTTAGAATTTGCTCGATTTTTGAAACAAAACTGCATTTAAAGAAAATGACTTCAGACTCATCTAAAATTATATATTGTATTAATGGCCATATCTCCGTCAAAAATGGCCCCTACTTCAAATAATGAAGGTATTTTTAGAATTTGCTCGATTTTTGAAACAAAACTGCATTTAAAGAAAATGACTTCAGACTCATCTAAAATTATATATTGTATTAATGGCCATATCTCCGTCTCCGAAAAATAATGAAGGTATTTTTAGAATTTGCTCGATTTTTGAAACAAAACTGCATTTAAAGAAAATGACTTCAGACTCATCTAAAATTATATATTGTATTAATGGCCATATCTCCGTCAAATATGAAGGTATTTTTAGAAATTGCTCGATTTTTTAAACAAAACTGCATTTAAAAAAAATTGACTTCAGACTCATCTAAAATTATATATTGTATTAATGGCCATATCTCCGTCAAAAATGGCCCCACTTCAAATATGAAGGTATTTTTAGAATTTGCTCGATTTTTGAAACAAAATTGCATTTAAAGAATATGACTTCAGACTCATCTAAAATTATATATTGCATTAATGGCCATATCTCCGTCAAAAATGGCCCCACTTAAGAAATGAAGGTATTTTTAGAATTTTCTAGATTTTTGAAGCAAAACAGCATTTAAACATAATGACTTCAGACTCATCTAATATTATATATTGTATTAATGGCCATATCTCCGTCAAATATGAACGTATTTTTAGAATTTGCTCGATTTTTGAAACAAAGCTGCATTTAAAGAAAATGTCTTCAGACTCATCTAAAATTATATATTGTATTAATGGCCATATCTCCGTCAAAAAATTACCCCACTTAAAAAATGAAGGTATTTTTAGAATTTGCTCGATTTTTGAAACAAAACTGCATTTAAACAAAATGACTTCAGACTCATCTAAAATTATATATTGTATTAATGGCCATATCTCCGTCAAATATGAAGGTATTTTTAGAATTTGCTCGATTTTTGAAACAAAACTGCATTTAAAGAAAATGACTTCAGACTCATCTAAAATTATATATTATATTAATGGCTATATCTCCGTCAAAAAGGTCCCCACTTAAAATATGAAGGTATTTTTAGAATTTTCTAGATTTTTGAAGCAAAACAGCATTTAAACATAATGACTTCAGATTCATCTAAAATTATATATTGTATTAATGGCTATATCTC
This sequence comes from Drosophila murphyi, assembly GCA_018904325.1. NCBI lineage: Eukaryota > Metazoa > Arthropoda > Insecta > Diptera > Drosophilidae > Drosophila > Drosophila murphyi. Next base: position 2,138 of record JAEIFX010000246.1, read on the forward strand.
CGTCAAAAATGGACCCACTTCAAATATGAAGGTAGTTTTAGAATTTGCTCGATTTTTGAAACAAAACTGCATTTAAAGAAAATGACTTCAGACTCATCTAAAATTATATATTGTATTAATGGCCATATCTCCGTCAAAAATATGAAGGTATTTTTAGAATTTGCTCGATTTTTGAAACAAAACTGCATTTAAAGAAAATGACTTCAGACTCATCTAAAATTATATATTGTATTAATGGCCATATCTCCGTCAAAAATGGCCCCACTTCAAATATGAAGGTATTTTTAGAATTTGCTCGATTTTTGAAACAAAACTGCATTTAAAGAAAATGACTTCAGACTCATCTAAAATTATATATTGTATTAATGGCCATATCTCCGTCAAAAATGGCCCCACTTCCAAAAATGAAGGTATTTTTAGAATTTGCTCGATTTTTGAAACAAAACTGCATTTAAAGAAAATGACTTCAGACTCATCTAAAATTATATATTGTATTAATGGCCATATCTCCGTCAAAAATGGCCCCCTTCAAATATGAAGGTATTTTTAGAATTTGCTCGATTTTTGAAACAAAACTGCATTTAAAGAAAATGACTTCAGACTCATCTAAAATTATATATTGTATTAATGGCCATATCTCCGTCAAAAATGGCCCCACTTCAAATATGAAGGTATTTTTAGAATTTGCTCGATTTTTTGAAACAAAACTGCATTTAAAGAAAATGACTTCAGACTCATCTAAAATTATATATTGTATTAATGGCCATATCTCCGTCAAAAATGGCCCCACTTCAAATATGAAGGTATTTTTAGAATTTGCTCGATTTTTGAAACAAAACTGCATTTAAAGAAAATGACTTCAGACTCATCTTAAATTATATATTGTATTAATGGCCATATCTCCGTCAAAAATGGCCCCACTTCAAAAATGAAGGTATTTTTAGAATTTGCTCGATTTTTGAAACAAAACTGCATTTAAAGAAAATGACTTCAGACTCATCTAAAATTATATATTGTATTAATGGTCATATCTCCGTCAAAAATGGCCCCACTTCAAAAATGAAGGTATTTTTAGAATTTGCTCGATTTTTGAAACAAAACTGCATTTAAAGAAAATGACTTCAGACTCATCTAAAATTATATATTGTATTAATGGCCATATCTCCGTCAAAATGCCCCCTCAAATATGAAGGTATTTTTAGAATTTGCTCGATTTTTTGAAACAAAACTGCATTTAAAGAAAATGACTTCAGACTCATCTAAAATTATATATTGTATTAATGGCCATATCTCCGTCAAAAATGGCCCCACTTCAAATATGAAGGTATTTTTAGAATTTGCTCGATTTTTGAAACAAAACTGCATTTAAAGAAAATGACTTCAGACTCATCTTAAATTATATATTGTATTAATGGCCATATCTCCGTCAAAAATGGCCCCACTTAAAAAATGAAGGTATTTTTAGAATTTGCTCGATTTTTGAAACAAAACTGCATTTAAAGAAAATGACTTCAGACTCATCTAAAATTATATATTGTATTAATGGCCATATCTCCGTCAAAAGTCAAATATGAAGGTATTTTTAGAATTTGCTCGATTTTTGAAACAAAACTGCATTTAAAGAAAATGACTTCAGACTCATCTAAAATTATATATTGTATTAATGGCCATATCTCCGTCAAAAATGGCCCCACTTAAAATATGAAGGTATTTTTAGAATTTGCTCGATTTTTGAAACAAAACTGCATTTAAAGAAAATGACTTCAGACTCATCTAAAATTATATATTGTATTAATGGCCATATCTCCGTCAAAAATGGCCCCACTCCTTAAAAATGAAGGTATTTTTAGAATTTGCTCGATTTTTGAAACAAAACTGCATTTAAAGAAAATGACTTCAGACTCATCTAAAATTATATATTGTATTAATGGCCATATCTCCGTCAAATATGCCCCTTCAAATATGAAGGTATTTTTAGAATTTGCTCGATTTTTGAAACAAAACTGCATTTAAAGAAAATGACTTCAGACTCATCTAAAATTATATATTGTATTAATGGCCATATCTCCGTCAAAAATGGCCCCACTTAAAATATGAAGGTATTTTTAGAATTTGCTCGATTTTTGAAACAAAACTGCATTTAAAGAAAATGACTTCAGACTCATCTAAAATTATATATTGTATTAATGGCCATATCTCCGTCAAAAATGGCCCCACTCCAAAAATGAAGGTATTTTTAGAATTTGCTCGATTTTTGAAACAAAACTGCATTTAAAGAAAATGACTTCAGACTCATCTAAAATTATATATTGTATTAATGGCCATATCTCCGTCAAAATGACTTCAAATATGAAGGTATTTTTAGAATTTGCTCGATTTTTTGAAACAAAACTGCATTTAAAGAAAATGACTTCAGACTCATCTAAAATTATATATTGTATTAATGGCCATATCTCCGTCAAAAATGGCCCCACTTCAAATATGAAGGTATTTTTAGAATTTGCTCGATTTTTGAAACAAAACTGCATTTAAAGAAAATGACTTCAGACTCATCTAAAATTATATATTGTATTAATGGCCATATCTCCGTCAAAAATGGCCCCACTTCAAATATGAAGGTATTTTTAGAATTTGCTCGATTTTTGAAACAAAACTGCATTTAAAGAAAATGACTTCAGACTCATCTAAAATTATATATTGTATTAATGGCCATATCTCCGTCAAAAAGGGCCCCACTTCAAATATGAAGGTATTTTTAGAATTTGCTCGATTTTTGAAACAAAACTGCATTTAAAGAAAATGACTTCAGACTCATCTAAAATTATATATTGTATTAATGGCCATATCTCCGTCAAAAATGGCCCCACTTCAAATATGAAGGTATTTTTAGAATTTGCTCGATTTTTGAAACAAAACTGCATTTAAAGAAAATGACTTCAGACTCATCTAAAATTATATATTGTATTAATGGCCATATCTCCGTCAAATATGAAGGTATTTTTAGAATTTGCTCGATTTTTTAAACAAAACTGCATTTAAAGAAAATGACTTCAGACTCATCTAAAATTATATATTGTATTAATGGCCATATCTCCGTCAAAAATGGCCCCACTTCAAATATGAAGGTATTTTTAGAATTTGCTCGATTTTTGAAACAAAACTGCATTTAAAGAAAATGACTTCAGACTCATCTAAAATTATATATTGTATTAATGGCCATATCTCCGTCAAAAATGGCCCCACTCCAAAAATGAAGGTATTTTTAGAATTTGCTCGATTTTTGAAACAAAACTGCATTTAAAGAAAATGACTTCAGACTCATCTAAAATTATATATTGTATTAATGGCCATATCTCCGTCAAAAATGGCCCCACTTAAAAAATGAAGGTATTTTTAGAATTTGCTCGATTTTTGAAACAAAACTGCATTTAAAGAAAATGACTTCAGACTCATCTAAAATTATATATTGTATTAATGGCCATATCTCCGTCAAAAATGGCCCCACTTAAAAAATGAAGGTATTTTTAGAATTTGCTCGATTTTTGAAACAAAACTGCATTTAAAGAAAATGACTTCAGACTCATCTAAAATTATATATTGTATTAATGGCCATATCTCCGTCAAAAATGGCCCCACTTCAAAAATGAAGGTATTTTTAGAATTTGCTCGATTTTTGAAACAAAACTGCATTTAAAGAAAATGACTTCAGACTCATCTAAAATTATATATTGTATTAATGGCCATATCTCCGTCAAAAATGGCCCCACTTCAAAAATGAAGGTATTTTTAGAATTTGCTCGATTTTTGAAACAAAACTGCATTTAAAGAAAATGACTTCAGACTCATCTAAAATTATATATTGTATTAATGGCCATATCTCCGTCAAAAATGCCCAAATAAAAATGAAGGTATTTTTAGAATTTGCTCGATTTTTGAAACAAAACTGCATTTAAAGAAAATGTCTTCAGACTCATCTAAAATTATATATTGTATTAATGGCCATATCTCCGTCAAAAATGGCCCCACTTAAAATCTGAAGGTATTTTTAGAATTTGCTCGATTTTTGAAACAAAACTGCATTTAAAGAAAATGACTTCAGACTCATCTAAAATTATATATTGTATTAATGGCTATATCTCCGTCAAAAATGGCCCCACTCCAAAAATGAAGTTATTTTTAGAATTTGCTCGGTTTTTTAAACAAAACTGCATTTAAACAAAATGACTTCAGACTCGTCTAAAATTATATATTGTATTAATGGCCATATCTCCGTCAAATATGAAGGTATTTTTAGAATTTGCTCGATTTTTGAAACAAAACTGCATTTAAAGAAAATGACTTCAGACTCATCTAAAATTATATATTATATTAATGGCTATATCTGCGTCAAAAAGGTCCCCACTTAAAATATGAAGGTATTTTTAGAATTTGCTCGATTTTTGAAACAAAACTGCATTTAAAGAAAATGCCTTCAGACTCATCTAAAATTATATATTGTATTAATGGCCATATCTCCGTCAAAAATGGCCCCACTTCAAATATGAAGGTATTTTTAGAATTTGCTCGATTTTTTGAAACAAAACTGCATTTAAAGAAAATGACTTCAGACTCATCTAAAATTATGTATTATATTAATGGCCATATCTCCGTCAAAACTGGCCCCACTCCAATAATGAAGGTATTTTTAGAATTTGCTCGATTTTTGAAACAAAACTGCATTTAAAGAAAATGACTTCAGACTCATCTAAAATTATATATTGTATTAATGGCCATATCTCCGTCAAATATGAAGGTATTTTTAGAAAGTGCTCGATTTTTTAAACAAAACTGCATTTAAAGAAAATGTCTTCAGACTCATCTAAAATTATATATTGTATTAATGGCCATATCTCTGTCAAAAATGGCCCCACTTCAAATATGAAGTTACTTTTAGAAATTGCTCGATTTTTTAAACAAAACTGCATTTAAAGAAAATATCTTCAGACTCATCTAAAATTATATATTGTATTAATGGCCATATCTCTGTCAAAAATGGTCCCACTCCAATAATGAAGTTATTTTTAGACTTTGCTCGATTTTTGAAACAAAGCTGCATTTAAAGAAAATGACTTCAGACTCATCTAAAATTATGTATTATATTAATGGCCATATCTCCGTCAAAACTGGCCCCACTTCAAATATGAAGTTACTTTTAGAATTTGCTCGATTTTTGAAACAAAACTGCATTTAAAGAAAATGACTTCAGACTCATCTAAAATTATATATTGTATTAATGGCCATATCTCCGTCAAATATGAAGGTATTTTTAGAATTTGCTCGATTTTTTAAACAAAACTGCATTTAAAGAAAATGTCTTCAGACTCATCTAAAATTATATATTGTATTAATGGCCATATCTCTGTCAAAAATGGCCCCACTTCAAATATGAAGTTACTTTTAGAAATTGCTCGATTTTTTAAACAAAACTGCATTTAAAGAAAATATCTTCAGACTCATCTAAAATTATAAATTGTATTAATGGCCATATCTCTGTCAAAAATGGTCCCACTCCAATAATGAAGTTATTTTTAGACTTTGCTCGATTATTGAAACAAAACTACATTTAAAGAAAATATCTTCAGACTCATCTAAAATTATATATTGTATTAATGGCCATATCTCCGTCAAAAATGGCCCCACTTAAAAAACAAGGGTATTTTAAGAATTTGCTCGATTTTTGAAACAAAACTGCATTTAAAGAAAATGACTTCAGACTCATCTAAAATTATATATTGTATTAATGGCCATATCTCCGTCAAAAATCCACTTTAAAAAATGAAGGTATTTTTAGAATTTGCTCGATTTTTGAAACAAAACTGCATTTAAAGAAAATGACTTCAGACTCATCTAAAATTATATATTGTATTAATGGCCATATCTCCGTCAAAAATGGCCCCACTTCAAATATGAAGGTATTTTTAGAATTTGCTCGATTTTTGAAACAAAACTGCATTTAAAGAAAATGACTTCAGACTCATCTAAAATTATATATTATATTAATGGCCATATCTCCGTCAAAAATGGCCCCACTTAAAATATGAAGGTATTTTTAGAATTTGCTCGATTTTTGAAACAAAACTGCATTTAAAGAAAATGACTTCAGACTCATCTAAAATTATATATTGTATTAATGGCCATATCTCCGTCAAAAATGGCCCCACTTAAAATATGAAGGTATTTTTAGAATTTGCTCGATTTTTGAAACAAAACTGCATTTAAAGAAAATGACTTCAGACTCATCTAAAATTATATATTGTATTAATGGCCATATCTCCGTCAAAAATGGCCCCACTTCAAAATATGAAGGTATTTTTAGAATTTGCTCGATTTTTTGAAACAAAACTGCATTTAAAGAAAATGACTTCAGACTCATCTAAAATTATATATTGTATTAATGGCCATATCTCCGTCAAAAATGGCCCCACTCCAAAAATGAAGGTATTTTTAGAATTTGCTCGATTTTTGAAACAAAACTGCATTTAAAGAAAATGACTTCAGACTCATCTAAAATTATATATTGTATTAATGGCCATATCTCCGTCAAAATGCCCAAATATGAAGGTATTTTTAGAATTTGCTCGATTTTTGAAACAAAACTGCATTTAAAGAAAATGACTTCAGACTCATCTAAAATTATATATTGTATTAATGGCCATATCTCCGTCAAAAATGGCCCCACTTCAAATATGAAGGTATTTTTAGAATTTGCTCGATTTTTGAAACAAAACTGCATTTAAAGAAAATGACTTCAGACTCATCTAAAATTATATATTGTATTAATGGCCATATCTCCGTCAAAAATGGCCCCACTTCAAAAATGAAGGTATTTTTAGAATTTGCTCGATTTTTGAAACAAAACTGCATTTAAAGAAAATGACTTCAGACTCATCTAAAATTATATATTGTATTAATGGCCATATCTCCGTCAAAAATGGCCCCACTCCAAAAATGAAGGTATTTTTAGAATTTGCTCGATTTTTGAAACAAAACTGCATTTAAAGAAAATGACTTCAGACTCATCTAAAATTATATATTGTATTAATGGCCATATCTCCGTCAAAAATGGCCCCACTTCAAATATGAAGGTATTTTTAGAATTTGCTCGATTTTTGAAACAAAACTGCATTTAAAGAAAATGATCTTCAGACTCATCTAAAATTATATATTGTATTAATGGCCATATCTCTCGTCAAAAATGGCCCCACTTCCAAAAATGAAGTTATTTTTAGAATTTGCTCGATTTTTGAAACAAAACTGCATTTAAAGAAAATGACTTCAGACTCATCTAAAATTATATATTGTATTAATGGCCATATCTCCGTCAAAAATGGCCCCACTTCAAATATGAAGGTATTTTTAGAATTTGCTCGATTTTTGAAACAAAACTGCATTTAAAGAAAATGACTTCAGACTCATCTAAAATTATATATTGTATTAATGGCCATATCTCCGTCAAAAATGGCCCCACTTAAAATATGAAGGTATTTTTAGAATTTGCTCGATTTTTGAAACAAAACTGCATTTAAAGAAAATGTCTTCAGACTCATCTAAAATTATATATTGTATTAATGGCCATATCTCCGTCAAAAATGGCCCCACTTCAAAAATGAAGGTTATTTTTAGAATTTGCTCGATTTTTGAAACAAAACTGCATTTAAAGAAAATGACTTCAGACTCATCTAAAATTATATATTGTATTAATGGCCATATCTCCGTCAAAAATGGCCCCACTTCAAATATGAAGGTATTTTTAGAATTTGCTCGATTTTTGAAACAAAACTGCATTTAAAGAAAATGACTTCAGACTCATCTAAAATTATATATTGTATTAATGGCCATATCTCCGTCAAAAATGGCCCCACTTCAAATATGAAGTTATTTTTAGAATTTGCTCGATTTTTGAAACAAAACTGCATTTAAAGAAAATGATCTTCAGACTCATCTAAAATTATATATTGTATTAATGGCCATATCTCCGTCAAAAATGGCCCCACTTAAAATATGAAGGTATTTTTAGAATTTGCTCGATTTTTGAAACAAAACTGCATTTAAAGAAAATGACTTCAGACTCATCTAAAATTATATATTGTATTAATGGCCATATCTCCGTCAAAAATGGCCCCACTTCAAATATGAAGGTATTTTTAGAATTTGCTCGATTTTTGAAACAAAACTGCATTTAAAGAATATGACTTCAGACTCATCTAAAATTATATATTGTATTAATGGCCATATCTCCGTCAAAAATGGCCCCACTTCAAATATGAAGGTATTTTTAGAATTTGCTCGATTTTTGAAACAAAACTGCATTTAAAGAAAATGACTTCAGACTCATCTAAAATTATATATTGTATTAATGGCCATATCTCCGTCAAACATGAAGGTATTTTTAGAAAGTGCTCGATTTTTTAAACAAAACTGCATTTAAAGAAAATGTCTTCAGACTCATCTAAAATTATATATTGTATTAATGGCCATATCTCTGTCAAAAATGGCCCCACTTCAAATATGAAGTTACTTTTAGAAATTGCTCGATTTTTTAAACAAAACTGCATTTAAAGAAAATATCTTCAGACTCATCTAAAATTATATATTGTATTAATGGCCATATCTCTGTCAAAAATGGTCCCACTCCAATAATGAAGTTATTTTTAGACTTTGCTCGATTTTTGAAACAAAGCTTCATTTAAAGAAAATGACTTCAGACTCATCTAAAATTATGTATTATATTAACGGCCATATCTCCGTCAAAACTGGCCCCACTTCAAATATGAAGTTACTTTTAGAAATTGCTCGATTTTTGAAACAAAACTGCATTTAAAGAAAATGTCTTCAGACTCATCTAAAATTATATATTATATTAATGGCCATTTCTCCGTCAAAAATGGCCCCACTCCAATAATGAAGTTATTTTTAGACTTTGCTCGATTATTGAAACAAAACTACATTTAAAGAAAATATCTTCAGACTCATCTAAAATTATGTATTGTATTAATGGCCATATCTCCGTCAAAAATGGCCCCACTTAAAAAACAAGGGTATTTTAAGAATTTGCTCGATTTTTGAAACAAAACTTCATTTAAACAAAATGACTTCAGACTCATCTAAAATTATATAGTGTATTAATGACCATATCTCCGTCAAATATGAAGTTATTTTTAGAATTTGCTCGATTTTTGAAACAAAGCTGCATTTAAAGAAAATGACTTCAGACTCATCTAAAATTATATATTATATTAATGGCTATATCTCCGTCAAAAATAGCCCAACTCCAATTATGGAGTTACTTTTGTACTTTGCTCGATTTTTGAAACAAAACTGCATTTAAAGAAAATATCTTCAGACTCATCTAAAATTATATATTGTATTAATGGCCATATCTCCGTCAAAAATGAAGGTATTTTTAGAATTTGCTCGATTTTTGAAACAAAACTGCATTTAAAGAAAATGACTTCAGACTCATCTAAAATTATATATTGTATTAATGGCCATATCTCCGTCAAAAATGGCCCCACTTCAAATATGAAGGTATTTTTAGAATTTGCTCGATTTTTGAAACAAAACTGCATTTAAAGAAAATGTCTTCAGACTCATCTAAAATTATATATTGTATTAATGGCCATATCTCCGTCAAAAATGGCCCCACTTCAAAATATGAAGGTATTTTTAGAATTTGCTCGATTTTTGAAACAAAACTGCATTTAAAGAAAATGACTTCAGACTCATCTAAAATTATATATTGTATTAATGGCCATATCTCCGTCAAAAATGGCCCCACTTAAAATGAAGGTATTTTTAGAATTTGCTCGATTTTTGAAACAAAACTGCATTTAAAGAAAATGTCTTCAGACTCATCTAAAATTATATATTGTATTAATGGCCATATCTCCGTCAAAAATGGCCCCACTTCAAATATGAAGGTATTTTTAGAATTTGCTCGATTTTTTAAACAAAACTGCATTTAAAGAAAATGATCTTCAGACTCATCTAAAATTATATATTGTATTAATGGCCATATCTCCGTCAAAAATGGCCCCACTAAAAATGAAGTTATTTTTAGAATTTGCTCGATTTTTGAAACAAAACTGCATTTAAAGAAAATGACTTCAGACTCATCTAAAATTATATATTGTATTAATGGCCATATCTCCGTCAAAAATGGCCCCACTTCAAAATATGAAGGTATTTTTAGAATTTGCTCGATTTTTGAAACAAAACTGCATTTAAAGAAAATGACTTCAGACTCATCTAAAATTATATATTGTATTAATGGCCATATCTCCGTCAAAAATGGCCCCACTTCAAAATGAAGGTATTTTTAGAATTTGCTCGATTTTTGAAACAAAACTGCATTTAAAGAAAATGTCTTCAGACTCATCTAAAATTATATATTGTATTAATGGCCATATCTCCGTCAAAAATGGCCCCACTTCAAAAATGAAGTTATTTTTAGAATTTGCTCGATTTTTGAAACAAAACTGCATTTAAAGAAAATGACTTCAGACTCATCTAAAATTATATATTGTATTAATGGCCATATCTCCGTCAAAAATGGCCCCACTCAAAAATATTTTTAGAATTTGCTCGATTTTTGAAACAAAACTGCATTTAAAGAAAATGACTTCAGACTCATCTAAAATTATATATTGTATTAATGGCCATATCTCCGTCAAAAATGGCCCCACTTCAAATATGAAGTTATTTTTAGAATTTGCTCGATTTTTGAAACAAAACTGCATTTAAAGAAAATGTCTTCAGACTCATCTAAAATTATATATTGTATTAATGGCCATATCTCCGTCAAAAATGGCCCCACTTAAAATATGAAGGTATTTTTAGAATTTGCTCGATTTTTGAAACAAAACTGCATTTAAAGAAAATGACTTCAGACTCATCTAAAATTATATATTGTATTAATGGCCATATCTCCGTCAAAAATGGCCCCACTTCAAATATGAAGGTATTTTTAGAATTTGCTCGATTTTTGAAACAAAACTGCATTTAAAGAAAATGACTTCAGACTCATCTAAAATTATATATTGTATTAATGGCCATATCTCCGTCAAAAATGGCCCCACTTCAAATATGAAGGTATTTTTAGAATTTGCTCGATTTTTGAAACAAAACTGCATTTAAAGAAAATGACTTCAGACTCATCTAAAATTATATATTGTATTAATGGCCATATCTCCGTCAAAAATGGCCCCACTCCAAAATATGAAGGTATTTTTAGAATTTGCTCGATTTTTGAAACAAAACTGCATTTAAAGAAAATGACTTCAGACTCATCTAAAATTATATATTGTATTAATGGCCATATCTCCGTCAAAAATGGCCCCACTTCAAATATGAAGGTATTTTTAGAATTTGCTCGATTTTTGAAACAAAACTGCATTTAAAGAAAATGACTTCAGACTCATCTAAAATTATATATTGTATTAATGGCCATATCTCCGTCAAAAATGGCCCCACTTAAAATATGAAGTCATTTTTAGACTTTGCTCGATATTTGAAACAAAACTGCATTAAAACAAAATGACTTCAGACTCATCTAAAATTACATATTGTATTAATGATCATTTCTCCGTCAAATATGAAGTTATTTTTAGAATTTGCTCGATTTTTGAAACAAAACTGCATTTAAAGAAAATGTCTTCAGACTCATCTAAAATTATATATTGTATTAATGGCCATATCTCCGTCAAAAATGGCCCCACTTAAAATATGAAGGTATTTTTAGAATTTGCTCGATTTTTGAAACAAAACTGCATTTAAAGAAAATGACTTCAGACTCATCTAAAATTATATATTGTATTAATGGCCATATCTCCGTCAAAAATGGCCCCACTTAAAATATGAAGTTATTTTTAGAATTTGCTCGATTTTTGAAACAAAACTGCATTTAAAGAAAATGTCTTCAGACTCATCTAAAATTATATATTGTATTAATGGCCATATCTCCGTCAAAAATGGCCCCACTTAAAATATGAAGGTATTTTTAGAATTTGCTCGATTTTTGAAACAAAACTGCATTTAAAGAAAATGACTTCAGACTCATCTAAAATTATATATTGTATTAATGGCCATATCTCCGTCAAAAATGGCCCCACTTAAAATATGAAGGTATTTTTAGAATTTGCTCGATTTTTTAAACAAAACTGCATTTAAAGAAAATGACTTCAGACTCATCTAAAATTATATATTGTATTAATGGCCATATCTCCGTCAAAAATGGCCCCACTCAAAATATGAAGGTATTTTTAGAATTTGCTCGATTTTTGAAACAAAACTGCATTTAAAGAAAATGACTTCAGACTCATCTAAAATTATATATTGTATTAATGGCCATATCTCCGTCAAAAATGGCCCCACTTAAAATATGAAGGTATTTTTAGAATTTGCTCGATTTTTGAAACAAAACTTGCATTTAAAGAAAATGACTTCAGACTCATCTAAAATTATATATTGTATTAATGGCCATATTCTCCGTCAAAAATGGCCCCACTTAAAATATGAAGTTATTTTTAGAATTTGCTCGATTTTTTAAACAAAACTGCATTTAAAGAAAATGACTTCAGACTCATCTAAAATTATATATTGTATTAATGGCCATATCTCCGTCAAAAATGGCCCCACTTAAAATATGAAGGTATTTTTAGAAATTTGCTCGATTTTTGAAACAAAACTGCATTTAAAGAAAATGTCTTCAGACTCATCTAAAATTATATATTGTATTAATGGCCATATCTCCGTCAAAAATGGCCCCACTTAAAATATGAAGGTATTTTTAGAATTTGCTCGATTTTTGAAACAAAACTGCATTTAAAGAAAATGACTTCAGACTCATCTAAAATTATATATTGTATTAATGGCCATATCTCCGTCAAAAATGACTCAAATATGAAGTTATTTTTAGAATTTGCTCGATTTTTGAAACAAAACTGCATTTAAAGAAAATGACTTCAGACTCATCTAAAATTATATATTGTATTAATGGCCATATCTCCGTCAAAAATGGCCCCACTTAAAATATGAAGTTATTTTTAGAATTTGCTCGATTTTTGAAACAAAACTGCATTTAAAGAAAATGACTTCAGACTCATCTAAAATTATATATTGTATTAATGGCCATATCTCCGTCAAAAATGGCCCCACTTAAAATATGAAGTTATTTTTAGAATTTGCTCGATTTTTGAAACAAAACTGCATTTAAAGAAAATGACTTCAGACTCATCTAAAATTATATGTTTATTTTTCCTCATTAATGGCCATATGCTCCGTCAAATAATGAAGTTATTTTTAGAATTTGCTCGATTTTTGAAACAAAACTGCTTTTAAAGAAAATGACTTCAGACTCATCTAAAATTATATATTGTATTAATGGCCATATCTCCGTCAAAAATGGCCCCACTTAAAATATGAAGGTATTTTTAGAATTTGCTCGATTTTTGAAACAAAACTGGCATTTAAAGAAAATGACTTCAGACTCATCTAAAATTATATATTGTATTAATGGCCATATCTCCGTCAAAAAATGGCCCCACTTAAAATATGAAGTTATTTTTAGAATTTGCTCGATTTTTTAAACAAAACTGCATTTAAAGAAAATGACTTCAGACTCATCTAAAATTATATATTGTATTAATGGCCATATCTCCGTCAAAAATGGCCCCACTTAAAATATGAAGTTATTTTTAGAATTTGCTCGATTTTTGAAACAAAACTGCATTTAAAGAAAATGACTTCAGACTCATCTAAAATTATATATTGTATTAATGGCCATATCTCCGTCAAAAATGGCCCCACTTAAAATATGAAGGTATTTTTAGAATTTGCTCGATTTTTGAAACAAAACTGCATTTAAAGAAAATGACTTCAGACTCATCTAAAATTATATATTGTATTAATGGCCATATCTCCGTCAAAAATGGCCCCACTTCAAATAATGAAGTTATTTTTAGAATTTGCTCGATTTTTGAAACAAAACTGCATTTAAAGAAAATGACTTCAGACTCATCTAAAATTATATATTGTATTAATGGCCATATCTCCGTCAAAAATGGCCCCACTTAAAATATGAAGTTACTTTTAGAAATTGCTCGATTTTTGAAACAAAACTGCATTTAAACAAAATGACTTCAGACTCATCTAAAATTATATATTGTATTAATGGCCATATCTCCGTCAAAATGGCCCCACTTAAAATATGAAGGTATTTTTAGAATTTGCTCGATTTTTGAAACAAAACTGCATTTAAAGAAAATGTCTTCAGACTCATCTAAAATTATATATTGTATTAATGGCCATATCTCCGTCAAAAATGGCCCCACTTAAAATATGAAGTTATTTTTTAAAAATTGCTCGATTTTTGAAACAAAACTGCATTTAAAGAAAATGACTTCAGACTCATCTAAAATTATATATTATATTAATGGCCATATCTCCGTCAAAAATGGCCCCACTTCAAATATGAAGGTATTTTTAGAAATTGCTCGATTTTTTAAACAAAACTGCATTTAAAGAAAATGTTCTCAGACTCATCTAAAATTATATATTGTATTAATGGCCATATCTCCGTCAAATATGGAGGTATTTTTAGAAATTGCTCGATTTTTGAAACAAAGCTGCATTTAAAAAAAATGACTTCAGACTCATCTAAAATTATATATTGTATTAATGGCCATATCTCCGTCAAAAATGGCCCCACTTCAAATATGAAGGTATTTTTAGAAATTGCTCGATTTTTTAAACAAAACTGCATTTAAAGAAAATGTCTTCAGACTCATCTAAAATTATATATTGTATTAATGGCTATATCTCCGTCAAAAATGGCCCCACTTAAAATGCGAAGTTACTTTTAGAAATTGCTCGATTTTTGAAACAAAACTGCATTAAAACAAAATGACTTCAGACTCATCTAAAATTATATATTGTATTAATGGCCATATCTCCGTCAAAAATGGCCCCACTTCAAATATGAAGGTATTTTTAGAATTTGCTCGATTTTTGAAACAAAACTGCATTTAAAGAAAATGTCTTCAGACTCATCTAAAATTATATATTGTATTAATGGCCATATCTCCGTCAAAAATGGCCCCACTTAAAATATGAAGTTACTTTTAGAAATTGCTCGATTTTTGAAACAAAACTGCATTTAAAGAAAATGACTTCAGACTCATCTAAAATTATATATTATATTAATGGCCATATCTCCGTCAAAAATGGCCCCACTTCAAAATATGAAGGTATTTTTAGAATTTGCTCGATTTTTGAAACAAAACTGCATTTAAAGAAAATGACTTCAGACTCATCTAAAATTATATATTGTATTAATGGCCATATCTCCGTCAAAAATGGCCCCACTTAAAATATGAAGTTATTTTTAGAAATTGCTCGATTTTTGAAACAAAACTGCATTTAAAGAAAATGACTTCAGACTCATCTAAAATTATATATTATATTAATGGCTATATCTCCGTCAAAAATGGCCCCACTTCAAATATGAAGGTATTTTTAGAAATTGCTCGATTTTTGAAACAAAACTGCATTTAAAGAAAATGACTTCAGACTCATCTAAAATTATATATTGTATTAATGGCCATATCTCCGTCAAAAATGGCCCCACTTCAAATATGAAGTTACTTTTAGAAATTGCTCGATTTTTGAAACAAAACTGCATTTAAAGAAAATGTCTTCAGACTCATCTAAAATTATATATTATATTAATGGCCATATCTCCGTCAAAAATGGCCCCACTTAAATTATGAAGTTATTTTTAGAATTTGCTCGATTTTTGAAACAAAACTGCATTTAAAGAAAATGACTTCAGACTCATCTAAAATTATATATTATATTAATGGCTATATCTCCGTCAAAAATGGCCCCACTTAAAATATGAAGGTATTTTTAGAATTTGCTCGATTTTTTGAAACAAAACTGCATTTAAACAAAATGACTTCAGACTCATCTAAAATTATATATTGTATTAATGGCCATATCTCCGTCAAAAATGGCTCCACTCCAATAATGAAGTTATTTTTAGAATTTGCTCGATTTTTGAAACAAAACTGCATTTAAAGAAAATGACTTCAGACTCATCTAAAATTATATATTGTATTAATGGCTATATCTCCGTCAAAAATGGCCCCACTTCAAATATGAAGTTACTTTTAGAAATTGCTCGATTTTTGAAACAAAACTGCATTTAAAGAAAATGACTTCAGACTCATCTAAAATTATATATTATATTAATGGCCATATCTCCGTCAAATATGAAGGTATTTTTTAGAATTTGCTCGATTTTTGAAACAAAACTGCATTTAAAGAAAATGACTTCAGACTCATCCAAAATTATATATTGTATTAATGGCCATATCTCCGTCAAAAATGGCCCCACTTAAAATATGAAGTTACTTTTTAGAAATTGCTCGATTTTTTGAAACAAAGCTGCATTTAAAGAAAATGTCTTCAGACTCATCTAAAATTATATATTATATTAATGGCTATATCTCCGTCAAAAATGGCCCCACTTCAAATATGAAGGTATTTTTAGAAATTGCTCGATTTTTGAAACAAAACTGCATTTAAACAAAATGACTTCAGACTCATCTAAAATTATATATTGTATTAATGGCCATATCTCCGTCAAAAATGGCCCCACTTCAAATATGGAGTTATTTTTAGAAATTGCTCTATTTTTGAAACAAAACTGCATTTAAAGAAAATGTCTTCAGACTCATCTAAAATTATATATTATATTAATGGCCATATCTCCGTCAAAAATGGCCCCACTTAAAATATGAAGTTATTTTTAGAATTTGCTCGATTTTTGAAACAAAACTGCATTTAAAGAAAATGACTTCAGACTCATCTAAAATTATATATATTATATTAATGGCTATATCTCCGTCAAAAACGGCCCCACTTAAAATATGAAGGTATTTTTAGAAATTGCTCGATTTTTGAAACAAAACTGCATTTAAAGAAAATGACTTCAGACTCATCTAAAATTATATATTGTATTAATGGCCATATCTCCGTCAAAAATGGCCCCACTCAATATATGAAGTTATTTTTAGACTTTGCTCGATTTTTGAAACAAAACTGCATTTAAAGAAAATGTCTTCAGACTCATCTAAAATTATATATTATATTAATGGCCATATCTCCGTCAAAAATGGCCCCATTTCAAATATGAAGTTATTTTTAGAAATTGCTCGATTTTTGAAACAAAACTGCATTTAAAGAAAATGTCTTCAGACTCATCTAAAATTATATATTATATTAATGGCTATATCTCCGTCAAAAATGGCCCCACTTAAAATATGAAGGTATTTTTAGAAATTGCTCGATTTTTGAAACAAAACTGCATTTAAAGAAAATGCTTCGCAAAATTATATATTTTTAACGTCAAAAATGGCCCCACCTAAAATATGAAGTTACTTTTAGAAATTGCTGGATTTTTGAAACAAAACTGCATTTAAACAAAATGATTTCAGACTCATCTAAAATTATATATTGTATTAATGGCCATATCTCCGTCAAATATGAAGTTACTTTTAGAAATTGCTCGATTTTTGAAACAAAACTGCATTTAAAGAAAATGACATCAGGCTCATCTAATATTATATATTGTATTAATGGCTATATCTCTGTCAAAAATGGCCCCACATAAAATACGAAGTTACTTTTAGAAATAGCTCGATTTTTTAAACAAAACTGCATTAAAACAAAATGACTTCAGACTCATCTAAAATAATATATTATATTAAGAGCTATATCTCCGTCAAAAATGGCCCCACTCAAAATATGAAGGTATTTTTAGAAATTGCTCGATTTTTGAAACAAAACTGCATTTAAAGAAAATGACATCAGGCTCATCTAATATTATATATTGTATTAATGGCTATATCTGCGTCAAAAGGGGCCCCACTTAAAATATGAAGGTATTTTTAGAATTTGCTCGATTTTTTATACACAAAACTGCATTTAAACAAAATGACTTCAGACTCATCTAAAATTATATATTGTATTAATGGCCATATCTCCGTCAAAATCAAATATGAAGTTATTTTTAGAATTTGCTCGATTTTTGAAACAAAACTGCATTTAAACAAAATGACTTCAGACTCATCTAAAATTATATATTGTATTAATGTCTATATCTCTGTCAAAAATGGCCCCACATAAAATATGAAGTTACTTTTAGAAATAGCTCGATTTTTTAAACAAAACTGCATTAAAACAAAATGACTTCAGACTCATCTAAAATTATATATTGTATTAATGGCCATATCTCCGTCAAAAATGGCCCCACTTAAAATATGAAGCTATTTTTAGAATTTGCTCGATTTTTGAAACAAAACTGCATTTAAAGAAAATGACTTCAGACTCATCCAAAATTATATATTGTATTAATGGCCATATCTCCGTCAAAAATGGCCCCACTTAAAATATGAAGTTATTTTTAGAAATTGCTCGATTTTTGAAACAAAACTGCATTTAAAGAAAATGACTTCAGACTCATCTAAAATTATATATTATATTAATGGCCATATCTCCGTCAAAAATGGCCCCACTTCAATAATGAAGTTATTTTTAGAATTTGCTCGATTTTTGAAACAAAACTGCATTTAAAGAAAATGACTTCAGACTCATCTAAAATTATATATTGTATTAATGGCTATATCTCTGTCAAAATGGCCCCACATAAAATATGAAGTTACTTTTAGAAATTGCTCGATTTTTTAAACAAAACTGCATTTAAAGAAAATGACTTCAGACTCATCTAAAATTATATATTGTATTAATGGCCATATCTCCGTCAAAAATGGCCCCACTTAAAATATGAAGGTATTTTTAGAAATTGCTCGATTTTTGAAACAAAACTGCATTTAAAGAAAATGACTTCAGACTCATCTAAAATTATATATTGTATTAATGGCTATATCTCCGTCAAAAAGGGCCCCACTTAAAATATGAAGGTATTTTTAGAATTTGCTCGATTTTTTAAACAAAACTGCATTTAAAGAAAATGACTTCAGACTCATCTAAAATTATATATTGTATTAATGGCCATATCTCCGTCAAAAAAATATGAAGGTATTTTTAGAATTTGCTCGATTTTTGAAACAAAACTGCATTTAAACAAAATGACTTCAGACTCATCTAAAATTATATATTGTATTAATGGCTATATCTCTGTCAAAAATGGCCCCACTTAAAATATGAAGTTACTTTTAGAAATTGCTCGATTTTTTAAACAAAACTGCATTAAAACAAAATGACTTCAGACTCATCTAAAATTATATATTGTATTAATGGCCATATCTCCGTCAAAAATGGCCCCACTTAAAATATGAAGGTATTTTTAGAATTTGCTCGATTTTTGAAACAAAACTGCATTTAAAGAAAATGACTTCAGACTCATCTAAAATTATATATTGTATTAATGGCCATATCTCCGTCAAAAATGGCCCCACTTAAAATATGAAGGTATTTTTAGAAATTGCTCGATTTTTGAAACAAAACTGCATTAAAACAAAATGACTTCAGACTCATCTAAAATTATATATTGTATTAATGGCTATATCTCCGTCAAAAATGGCCCCACTTAAAATATGAAGGTATTTTTAGAATTTGCTCGATTTTTGAAACAAAACTGCATTTAAAGAAAATGACTTCAGACTCATCTAAAATTATATATTGTATTAATGGCCATATCTCCGTCAAAAATGGCCCCACTTAAAATATGAAGGTATTTTTAGAATTTGCTCGATTTTTGAAACAAAACTGCATTTAAACAAAATGACTTCAGACTCATCTAAAATTATATATTGTATTAATGGCCATATCTCCGTCAAAAATGGCCCCACTTAAAATATGAAGGTATTTTTAGAAATTGCTCGATTTTTGAAACAAAACTGCATTTAAAGAAAATGACTTCAGGCTCATCTAAAATTATATATTGTATTAATGGCCATATCTCCGTCAAAAATGGCCCCACTTAAAATATGAAGGTATTTTTAGAATTTGCTCGATTTTTTGAAACAAAACTGCATTTAAAGAAAATGACTTCAGACTCATCTAAAATTATATATTGTATTAATGGCCATATCTCCGTCAAAAATGGCCCCACTTAAAATATGAAGTTATTTTTAGAAATTGCTCGATTTTTGAAACAAAACTGCATTAAAACAAAATGACTTCAGACTCATCTAAAATTATATATTGTATTAATGGCCATATCTCCGTCAAAAATGGCCCCACTCAAAATATGAAGGTATTTTTAGAAATTGCTCGATTTTTGAAACAAAACTGCATTTAAAGAAAATGACTTCAGACTCATCTAAAATTATATATTGTATTAATGGCCATATCTCCGTCAAAAATGGCCCCACTTAAAATATGAAGTTATTTTTAGAAATTGCTCGATTTTTGAAACAAAACTGCATTTAAAGAAAATGACTTCAGACTCATCTAAAATTATATATTGTATTAATGGCCATATCTCCGTCAAAAATGGCCCCACTTCAAATATGAAGGTATTTTTAGAATTTGCTCGATTTTTGAAACAAAACTGCATTTAAACAAAATGACTTCAGACTCATCTAAAATTATATATTGTATTAATGGCCATATCTCCGTCAAAAATGGCCCCACTTAAAATATGAAGTTACTTTTAGAAATTGCTCGATTTTTGAAACAAAACTGCATTTAAACAAAATGACTTCAGACTCATCTAAAATTATATATTGTATTAATGGCCATATCTCCGTCAAAAATGGCCCCACTTAAAATCTGAAGCTATTTTTAGAATTTGCTCGATTTTTGAAACAAAACTGCATTTAAAGAAAATGTCTTCAGACTCATCTAAAATTATATATTGTATTAATGGCCATATCTCCGTCAAAAAATGGCCCCACTCCAAAATATGAAGGTATTTTTAGAAATTGCTCGATTTTTGAAACAAAACTGCATTTAAAGAAAATGACTTCAGACTCATCTAAAATTATATATTGTATTAATGGCTATATCTGCGTCAAAAAGGGCCCCACTTAAAATATGAAGGTATTTTTAGAATTTGCTCGATTTTTTAAACAAAACTGCATTTAAAGAAAATGTCTTCAGACTCATCTAAAATTATATATTGTATTAATGGCCATATCTCCGTCAAATATGAAGGTATTTTTAGAATTTGCTCGATTTTTGAAACAAAACCTCATTTAAACAAAATGACTTCAGACTCATCTAAAATTATATATTGTATTAATGGCTATATCTCCGTCAAAAATGGCCCCACTTAAAATCTGAAGTTATTTTTAGAATTTGCTCGATTTTTTAAACAAAACTGCATTTAAAAAGAATGTCTTCAGACTCATCTAAAATTATATATTGTATTAATGGCCATATCTCCGTCAAAAATGGCCCCACTTAAAATCTGAAGTTATTTTTAGAATTTGCTCGATTTTTGAAACAAAAATGCATTTAAAGAAAATGACTTCAGATTCATCTAAAATTATATATTGTATTAATGGCCATATCTCCGTCAAAAATGGCCCCACTTAAAATATGAAGGTATTTTTAGAATTTGCTCGATTTTTGAAACAAAACTGCATTTAAACAAAATGACTTCAGACTCATCTAAAATTATATATTGTATTAATGGCCATATCTCCGTCAAAAATGGCCCCACTTAAAATATGAAGTTATTTTTAGAATTTGCTCGATTTTTTGAAACAAAACTGCATTTAAAGAAAATGACTTCAGACTCATCTAAAATTATATATTGTATTAATGGCCATATCTCCGTCAAAAATGGCCCCACTTAAAATATGAAGTTACTTTTAGAAATTGCTCGATTTTTGAAACAAAACTGCATTTAAAGAAAATGACTTCAGACTCATCTAAAATTATATATTGTATTAATGGCCATATCTCCGTCAAAAATGGCCCCCTTAAAATATGAAGTTATTTTTAGAATTTGCTCGATTTTTGAAACAAAACTGCATTTAAAGAAAATGACTTCAGACTCATCTAAAATTATATATTGTATTAATGGCCATATCTCTGTCAAAAATAGCCCCACTTAAAATCTGAAGCTATTTTTAGAATTTGCTCGATTTTTTAAACAAAACTGCATTTAAAGAAAATGTCTTCAGACTCATCTAAAATTATATATTGTATTAAGGGCTATATCTGCGTCAAAAGGGGCCCCACTTAAAATATGAAGGTATTTTTAGAATTTGCTCGATTTTTATACACAAAACTGCATTTAAACAAAATGACTTCAGACTCATCTAAAATTATATATTGTATTAATGGCCATATCTCCGTCAAAAATGGCTCCACTCAATAATGAAGTTATTTTTAGACTTTGCTCGATTTTTGAAACAAAACTGCATTTAAAGAAAATGTCTTCAGACTCATCTAAAATTATATATTGTATTAATGGCTATATCTCCGTCAAAAATGGCCCCACTTAAAATATGAAGTTACTTTTAGAAATTGCTCGATTTTTGAAACAAAACTGCATTAAAACAAAATGACTTCAGACTCATCTAAAATTATATATTGTATTAATGGCCATATCTCCGTCAAAAATGGCCCCACTTAAAAATTGTAAGTGTATTTTTAGAATTTGCTCGATTTTTGAAACAAAACTGCATTTAAAGAAAATGTCTTCAGACTCATCTAAAATTATATATTGTATTAATGGCCATATCTCCGTCAAAAATGGCCCCACTTAAAATCTGAAGGTATTTTTAGAATTTGCTCGATTTTTGAAACAAAACTGCATTTAAAGAAAATGTCTTCAGACTCATCTAAAATTATATATTGTATTAATGGCCATATCCCCAAAAATGGCTCTCCAATATGAAGTTATTTTTAGAATTTGCTCGATTTTTTAAACAAAACTGCATTTAAAGAAAATGTCTTCAGACTCATCTAAAATTATATATTGTATTAATGGCTATATCTCCGTCAAAAATGGCCCCACTTAAAATATGAAGGTATTTTTAGAATTTGCTCGATTTTTGAAACAAAACTGCATTTAAAGAAAATGACTTCAGACTCATCTAAAATTATATATTGTATTAATGGCCATATCTCCGTCAAAAATGGCCCCACTTAAAATATGAAGTTATTTTTAGAATTTGCTCGATTTTTGAAACAAAACTGCATTTAAAGAAAATGACTTCAGACTCATCTAAAATTATATATTGTATTAATGGCTATATCTCCGTCAAAAATGGCCCCACTTCAAAATATGAAGGTATTTTTAGAAATTGCTCGATTTTTTGAAACAAAACTGCATTTAAAGAAAATGACTTCAGACTCATCTAAAATTATATATTGTATTAATGGCCATATCTCCGTCAAAAATGGCCCCACTCCAATAATGAAGTTATTTTTAGAATTTGCTCGATTTTTGAAACAAAACTGCATTTAAAGAAAATGACTTCAGACTCATCTAAAATTATATATTATATTAATGGCCATATCTCCTTCAAAAATGGCTCCCACTTAAAATATGAAGTTATTTTTAGAATTTGCTCGATTTTTGAAACAAAACTGCATTTAAAGAAAATGTCTTCAGACTCATCTAAAATTATATATTGTATTAATGGCCATATCTCCGTCAAAAATGGCCCCACATAAAATATGAAGTTATTTTTAAAAATTGCTCGATTTTTGAAACAAAAGCTGCATTTAAAGAAAATGTCTTCAGACTCATCTAAAATTATATATTGTATTAATGGCCATATCTCCGTCAAAAATGGCCCCACTTAAAATGAAGGTATTTTTAAAATTTGCTCGATTTTTTAAACAAAACTGCATTTAAAGAAAATGTCTTCAGACTCATCTAAAATTATATATTGTATTAATGGCCATATCTCCGTCAAAAATGGCCCCATCAATAATGAAGGTATTTTTAGAATTTGCTCGATTTTTGAAACAAAACTGCATTTAAAGAAAATGTCTTCAGACTCATCTAAAATTATATATTATATTAATGGCCATATCTCCGTCAAAAATGGCCCCACTTAAAATATGAAGTTATTTTTAAAAATTGCTCGATTTTTGAAACAAAACTGCATTTAAAGAAAATGACTTCAGACTCATCTAAAATTATATATTGTATTAATGGCCTATTCCGTCAAAAAATGGCCCCACTTCAAATATGGAGTTACTTTTAGAAATTGCTCTATTTTTTAAACAAAGCTGCATTTAAAGAAAATGTCTTCAGACTCCTTCAAAAAATTATATATTGTGTTAATGGCCATATCTCCGTCAAAAATGGACCCACTTAAAATATGAAGTTATTTTTAGAATTTGCTCGATTTTTGAAACAAAACTGCATTTAAAGAAAATGTCTTCAGACTCATCTAAAATTATATATTATATTAAGGGCTATATCTGCGTCAAAAGGGGCCCCACTTAAAATATGAAGGTATTTTTAGAATTTGCTCGATTTTTGAAACAAAACTGCATTTAAAGAAAATGACTTCAGACTCATCTAAAATTATATATTGTATTAATGGCCATATCTCCGTCAAAAATGGCCACACTTAAAATATGAAGGTATTTTTAGAAATTGCTCGATTTTTGAAACAAAACTGCATTTAAAGAAAATGTCTTCAGACTCATCTAAAATTATATATTATATTAATGGCCATATCTCCGTCAAAAATGGCCCCACTCCAATAATGAAGTTATTTTTAGAATTTGCTCGATTTTTTGAAACAAAACTGCATTTAAAGAAAATGACTTCAGACTCATCTAAAATTATATATTATATTAATGGCCATATCTCCGTCAAAAATGGCCCCACTTCAAATATGAAGGTATTTTTAGAATTTGCTCGATTTTTGAAACAAAACTGCATTTAAAGAAAATGACTTCAGACTCATCTAAAATTATATATTGTATTAATGGCCATATCTCCGTCAAAAATGGCCCCACTTAAAATATGAAGTTACTTTTAGAAATTGCTCGATTTTTGAAACAAAACTGCATTTAAAGAAAATGACTTCAGACTCATCTAAAATTATATATTATATTAATGGCCATATCTCCGTCAAAAAATGGCCCCACTTCAAATATGAAGGTATTTTTAGAATTTGCTCGATTTTTGAAACAAAACTGCATTTAAAAAAATTTTATATCTATCATATATTATTTTTAGAATTTGCTCGATTTTTGAAACAAAACTGCATTTAAACGAAAATGACTTCAGACTCATCTAAAATTATATATTGTATTAATGGCCATATCTCCGTCAAAAAATGGCCCCACTTAAAATATGAAGTTATTTTTAGAAATTGCTCGATTTTTTGAAACAAAACTGCATTTAAAAACAAAATGACTTTTCAGACTCATCTAAAATTATATATTGTATTAATGGCCATATCTCGTAAAAATGGCCCCACTTTTAGTATATCCGTCAAAAATGCCCCACTTAAAATATGAAGTTATTTTTAGAAATTGCTCGATTTTTGAAACAAAACTGCATTTAAAGAAAATGTCTTCAGACTCATCTAAAATTATATATTGTATTAATGGCCATATCTCCGTCAAAAATGGCCCCACTTAAAATATGAAGTTATTTTTAGAAATTTGCTCGATTTTTGAAACAAAACTGCATTTAAAGAAAATGTCTTCAGACTCATCTAAAATTATATATTGTATTAATGGCCATATCTCCGTCAAAAATGGCCCCACTTAAAATATGAAGTTATTTTTAGAAATTGCTCGATTTTTTGAAACAAAACTGCATTTAAAGAAAATGACTTCAGACTCATCTAAAATTATATATTGTATTAATGGCCATATCTCCGTCAAAAAATGGCCCCACTTAAAATATGAAGGTATTTTTAGAAATTTGCTCGATTTTTGAAACAAAACTGCATTTAAAGAAAATGACTTCAGACTCATCTAAAATTATATATTGTATTAATGGCCATATCTCCGTCAAAAATGGCCCCACTTAAAATATGAAGTTACTTTTTAGAAATTGCTCGATTTTTGAAACAAAACTGCATTTAAAGAAAATGACTTCAGACTCATCTAAAATTATATATTGTATTAATGGCCATATCTCCGTCAAAAATGGCCCCACTTAAAATATGAAGTTATTTTTAGAAATTTGCTCGATTTTTGAAACAAAACTGCATTTAAAGAAAATGACTTCAGACTCATCTAAAATTATATATTGTATTAATGGCCATATCTCCGTCAAAAATGGCCCCACTTAAAATATGAAGTTATTTTTAGAAATTGCTCGATTTTTGAAACAAAACTGCATTTAAAGAAAATGACTTCAGACTCATCTAAAATTATATATTGTATTAATGGCCATATCTCCGTCAAAAATGGCCCCACTTCAAAATATGAAGTTATTTTTAGAAATTGCTCGATTTTTGAAACAAAACTGCATTTAAAGAAAATGACTTCAGACTCATCTAAAATTATATATTGTATTAATGGCCATATCTCCGTCAAAAATGGCCCCACTTAAAATATGAAGTTATTTTTAGAAATTTGCTCGATTTTTGAAACAAAACTGCATTTAAAGAAAATGACTTCAGACTCATCTAAAATTATATATTGTATTAATGGCCATATCTCCGTCAAAAATGGCCCCACTTAAAATATGAAGTTATTTTTAGAATTTGCTCGATTTTTGAAACAAAACTGCATTTAAAGAAAATGACTTCAGACTCATCTAAAATTATATATTGTATTAATGGCCATATCTCCGTCAAAAATGGCCCCACTTCAAAATATGAAGTTATTTTTAGAATTTGCTCGATTTTTTGAAACAAAACTGCATTTAAAGAAAATGTCTTCAGACTCATCTAAAATTATATATTGTATTAATGGCCATATCTCCGTCAAAAATGGCCCCACTTAAAATATGAAGTTATTTTTAGAATTTGCTCGATTTTTGAAACAAAACTGCATTTAAAGAAAATGACTTCAGACTCATCTAAAATTATATATTGTATTAATGGCCATATCTCCGTCAAAAATGGCCCCACTTAAAATATGAAGTTATTTTTAGAATTTGCTCGATTTTTGAAACAAAACTGCATTTAAAACGAAAATGACTTCAGACTCATCTAAAATTATATATTGTATTAATGGCCATATCTCCGTCAAAAATGGCCCCACTTAAAATATGAAGTTACTTTTTAGAAATTGCTCGATTTTTTGAAACAAAACTGCATTTAAAGAAAATGTCTTCAGACTCATCTAAAATTATATATTGTATTAATGGCCATATCTCCGTCAAAAATGGCCCCACTTAAAATATGAAGTTATTTTTAGAAATTTGCTCGATTTTTGAAACAAAACTGCATTTAAAGAAAATGTCTTCAGACTCATCTAAAATTATATATTGTATTAATGGCCATATCTCCGTCAAAAATGGCCCCACTTAAAATATGAAGGTATTTTTAGAAATTTGCTCGATTTTTGAAACAAAACTGCATTTAAAGAAAATGACTTCAGACTCATCTAAAATTATATATTGTATTAATGGCCATATCTCCGTCAAAAATGGCCCCACTTCAAATATGAAGTTACTTTTTAGAAATTGCTCGATTTTTGAAACAAAACTGCATTTAAAGAAAATGTCTTCAGACTCATCTAAAATTATATATTGTATTAATGGCCATATCTCCGTCAAAAATGGCCCCACTTAAAATATGAAGTTATTTTTAGAAATTTGCTCGATTTTTGAAACAAAACTGCATTTAAAGAAAATGACTTCAGACTCATCTAAAATTATATATTGTATTAATGGCCATATCTCCGTCAAAAATGGCCCCACTTAAAATATGAAGGTATTTTTAGAAATTTGCTCGATTTTTGAAACAAAACTGCATTTAAACAAAATGACTTCAGACTCATCTAAAATTATATATTGTATTAATGGCCATATCTCCGTCAAAAAATGGCCCCACTTAAAATATGAAGTTATTTTTAGAAATTGCTCGATTTTTTGAAACAAAACTGCATTTAAAGAAAATGACTTCAGACTCATCTAAAATTATATATTGTATTAATGGCCATATCTCCGTCAAAAATGGCCCCACTTAAAATATGAAGTTATTTTTAGAAATTGCTCGATTTTTGAAACAAAACTGCATTTAAAGAAAATGACTTCAGACTCATCTAAAATTATATATTGTATTAATGGCCATATCTCCGTCAAAAATGGCCCCACTTAAAATATGAAGTTATTTTTAGACTTTGCTCGATTTTTGAAACAAAACTGCATTTAAAGAAAATGACTTCAGACTCATCTAAAATTATTATATTATATTAATGGCTATATCTCCGTCAAAAATGGCCCCACTTCAAATATGAAGGATATTTTTAGAAATTGCTCGATTTTTGAAACAAAACTGCATTTAAACAAAATGACTTCAGACTCATCTAAAATTATATATTGTATTAATGGCCATATCTCCGTCAAAAAATGGCCCCACTTCAAATATGAAGTTACTTTTAGAAATTGCTCGATTTTTTGAAACAAAACTGCATTTAAAGAAAATGTCTTCAGACTCATCTAAAATTATATATTGTATTAATGGCCATATCTCCGTCAAAAATGGCCCCACTTAAAATATGAAGGTATTTTTAGAATTTGCTCGATTTTTGAAACAAAACTGCATTTAAAGAAAATTACTTCAGACTCATCTAAAATTATATATTATATTAAGGGCTATATCTCCGTCAAAAATGGCCCCACTTCAAATATGAAGGTATTTTTAGAATTTGCTCGATTTTTGAAACAAAACTGCATTTAAAGAAAATGACTTCAGACTCATCTAAAATTATATATTATATTAATGGCCATATCTCCGTCAAAAATGGCCCCACTCCAATAATGAAGTTATTTTTAGACTTTGCTCGATTTTTGAAACAAAACTGCATTTAAAGCAAATGTCTTCAGACTCATCTAAAATTATATATTGTATAAATGGCCATATCTCCGTCAAAAATGGGCCCACTTCAAAATATGAAGTTATTTTTAGAAATTGCTCGATTTTTGAAACAAAACTGCATTTAAAGAAAATGACTTCAGACTCATCTAAAATTATATATTATATTAATGGCCATATCTCTGTCAAAAATGGCCCCACTTCAAATATGAAGGTATTTTTAGAATTTGCTCGATTTTTGAAACAAAACTTCATTTAAACAAAATGACTTCAGACTCATCTAAAATTATATATTGTATTAATGGCTATATCTCCGTCAAAAATGGCCCCACTTCAAATATGAAGTTACTTTTAGAAATTGCTGGATTTTTGAAACAAAACTGCATTTAAAGAAAATGTCTTCAGACTCATCTAAAATTATATATTGTATTAATGGCCATATCTCCGTCATATATGAAGGTATTTTTATAATTTGCTCGATTTTTGAAACAAAACTGCATTTAAACAAAATGACTTCAGACTCATCTAAAATTATATATTGTATTGATGGCTATATCTCTGTCAAAAAAGGCCCCACATAAAATATGAAGTTACTTTTAGAAATTGCTGGATTTTTTAAACAAAACTGCATTAAAACAAAATGTCTTCAGACTCATCTAAAATTATATATTATATTAATGGCTATATCTCCGTCAAAAATGGCCCCACTTCAAATATGAAGGTATTTTTAGAAATTGCTCGATTTGTGAAACAAAACTGCATTTAAACAAAATGACTTCAGACTTATCTAAAGTTATATATTGTATTAATGGCCATATCTCTGTCAAAAATGGCCTCACTTCAAATACGGAGTTACTTTTAGAAATTGCTCTATTTTTTAAACAAAACTGCATTTAAAGAAAATGCCTTCAGACTCATCTAAAATTATATATTGTAATAATGGCCATATCTCCGTCAAAAATAGACCCACTTAAAATATGAAGGTATTTTTAGAATTTGCTCGATTTTTTAAACAAAACTGCATTTAAAGAAAATTACTTCAGACTCATCTAAAATTATATATTATATTAAGGGCCATATCTCCGTCAAAAAGGCCCCACTAAATATGAAGTATTTTTAGAATTTGCTCGATTTTTACAAAACTGCATTTAAAGAAAATGACTTCAGACTCATCTAAAATTATATATTATATTAATGGCTATATTCTCCGTCAAAAAGGGCCCCACTTCAAATATGAAGGTATTTTTAGAATTTGCTCGATTTTTGAAACAAAGCTGCATTTAAACAAAATGACTTCAGACTCATCTAAAATTATATATTGTATTAATGGACTTATCTCCGTCAAAAATGGCCCCACTTAAAATATGAAGGTATTTTTAGAAATTGCTCGATTTTTTGAAACAAAACTGCATTTAAAGAAAATGACTTCAGACTCATCTAAAATTATATATTATATTAATGGCCATATCTACGTCAAAAATGGCCCCACGCCAATAATGAAGTTATTTTTAGACTTTGCTCGATTTTTGAAACAAAACTGCATTTAAACAAAATGACTTCAGACTCATCTAAAATTATATATTGTATTAATGGACTTATCTCCGTCAAAAATGGCCCCACTTAAAATATGAAGTTACTTTTAAAAATTGCTCGATTTTTGAAACAAAACTGCATTTAAAGAAAATGACTTCAGACTCATCTAAAATTATATATTATATTAATGGCCATATCTCCTGTCAAAAATGGCCCCTTAAAATATGAAGTTACTTTTAAAATTTGCTCGATTTTTGAAACAAAACTGCATTTAAAGAAAATGTCTTCAGACTCATCTAAAATTATATATTGTATTAATGGCCATATCTCCGTCATATATGAAGGTATTTTTATAATTTGCTCGATTTTTGAAACAAAACTGCATTTAAACAAAATGACTTCAGACTCATCTAAAATTATATATTGTATTAATGGCTATATCTCCGTCAAAAATGGCCCCACTTCAAATATGAAGTTACTTTTTAGAATTTGCTCGATTTTTTGAAACAAAACTGCATTTAAAGAAAATGACTTCAGACTCATCTAAAATTATATATTATATTAATGGCCATATCTCCGTCAAAAATGGCCCCACTTAAAATATGAAGGTATTTTTAGAATTTGCTCGATTTTTGAAACAAAACTGCATTTAAACAAAATGACTTCAGACTCATCTAAAATTATATATTGTATTAATGGCTATATCTCCGTCAAAAATGGCCCCACTTCAAATATGAAGTTACTTTTAAAAATTGCTCGATTTTTGAAACAAAACTGCATTTAAAGAAAATGTCTTCAGACTCATCTAAAATTATATATTGTATTAATGGCCATATCTCCGTCATAAATAGATTCACTTCAAATATGAAGTTACTTTTAGAAATTGCTCGATTTTTGAAACAAAACTGCATTTAAAGAAAATGTCTTCAGACTCATCTAAAATTATATATTGTATTAATGGCTATATCTCCGTCAAAAATGGCCCCACTTAAAATATGAAGTTACTTTTAGAAATTGCTCGATTTTTGAAACAAAACTGCATTTAAACAAAATGTCTTCAGACTCATCTAAAATTATATATTGTATTAATGGCCATATCTCCATCAAAAATGGCCCCACTTAAAATATGAAGTTACTTTTTAGAAATTGCTCGATTTTTGAAACAAAACTGCATTTAAAGAAAATGACTTCAGACTCATCTAAAATTATATATTGTATTAATGGCCATATCTCCGTCAAAAATGGCCCCACTTAAAATATGAAGTTATTTTTAGAATTTGCTCGATTTTTTGAAACAAAACTGCATTTAAAGAAAATGTCTTCAGACTCATCTAAAATTATATATTGTATTAATGGCCATATCTCCGTCAAAAATGGCCCCACTTAAAATATGAAGGTATTTTTAGAAATTGCTCGATTTTTGAAACAAAACTGCATTTAAAGAAAATGACTTCAGACTCATCTAAAATTATATATTGTATTAATGGCCATATCTCCGTCAAAAATGGCCCCACTTAAAATATGAAGGTATTTTTAGAATTTGCTCGATTTTTGAAACAAAACTGCATTTAAAGAAAATGTCTTCAGACTCATCTAAAATTATATATTGTATTAATGGCCATATCTCCGTCAAAAATGGCCCCACTTAAAATATGAAGGTATTTTTAGAAATTGCTCGATTTTTGAAACAAAACTGCATTTAAAGAAAATGACTTCAGACTCATCTAAAATTATATATTGTATTAATGGCCATATCTCCGTCAAAAATGGCCCCACTTCAAATATGAAGTTATTTTTAGAATTTGCTCGATTTTTGAAACAAAACTGCATTTAAAGAAAATGACTTCAGACTCATCTAAAATTATATATTGTATTAATGGCCATATCTCCGTCAAAAATGGCCCCACTTAAAATATGAAGTTATTTTTAGAATTTGCTCGATTTTTTAAACAAAACTGCATTTAAACAAAATGACTTCAGACTCATCTAAAATTATATATTGTATTAATGGCCATATCTCCGTCAAAAATGGCCCCACTTAAAATATGAAGTTATTTTTAGAATTTGCTCGATTTTTGAAACAAAACTGCATTTAAAGAAAATGACTTCAGACTCATCTAAAATTATATATTGTATTAATGGCCATATCTCCGTCAAAAATGGCCCCACTTAAAATATGAAGGTATTTTTAGAATTTGCTCGATTTTTGAAACAAAACTGCATTTAAAGAAAATGTCTTCAGACTCATCTAAAATTATATATTGTATTAATGGCCATATCTCCGTCAAAAATGGCCCCACTTAAAATATGAAGGTATTTTTAGAAATTGCTCGATTTTTGAAACAAAACTGCATTTAAAGAAAATGACTTCAGACTCATCTAAAATTATATATTATATTAATGGCCATATCTCCGTCAAAAAATGGCCCCACTTCAAATATGAAGTTATTTTTAGAATTTGCTCGATTTTTGAAACAAAACTGCATTTAAACAAAATGACTTCAGACTCATCTAAAATTATATATTGTATTAATGGCCATATCTCCGTCAAAAATGGCCCCACTTAAAATATGAAGGTATTTTTAGAAATTGCTCGATTTTTGAAACAAAACTGCATTTAAAGAAAATGTCTTCAGACTCATCTAAAATTATATATTGTATTAATGGCCATATCTCCGTCAAAAATGGCCCCACTTATTAAATATGAAGGTATTTTTAGAATTTGCTCGATTTTTGAAACAAAACTGCATTTAAACAAAATGACTTCAGACTCATCTAAAATTATATATTGTATTAATGGCCATATCTCCGTCAAAAATGGCCCCACTTAAAATATGAAGTTATTTTTAGAAATTGCTCGATTTTTGAAACAAAACTGCATTTAAACAAAATGACTTCAGACTCATCTAAAATTATATATTGTATTAATGGCCATATCTCCGTCAAAAATGGCCCCACTTCAAATATGAAGTTATTTTTAGAAATTGCTCGATTTTTTAAACAAAACTGCATTTAAAGAAAATGACTTCAGACTCATCTAAAATTATATATTGTATTAATGGCCATATCTCCGTCAAAAATGGCCCCACTTAAAATATGAAGGTATTTTTAGAATTTGCTCGATTTTTGAAACAAAACTGCATTTAAAGAAAATGTCTTCAGACTCATCTAAAATTATATATTGTATTAATGGCCATATCTCCGTCAAAAAAATATGAAGGTATTTTTAGAATTTGCTCGATTTTTGAAACAAAACTGCATTTAAACAAAATGACTTCAGACTCATCTAAAATTATATATTGTATTAATGGCCATATCTCCGTCAAAAATGGCCCCACTTAAAATATGAAGTTACTTTTAGAAATTGCTCGATTTTTTAAACAAAACTGCATTTAAAGAAAATGACTTCAGACTCATCTAAAATTATATATTGTATTAATGGCCATATCTCCGTCAAAAATGGCCCCACTTAAAATATGAAGTTACTTTTAGAAATTGCTCGATTTTTTGAAACAAAACTGCATTTAAAGAAAATGTCTTCAGACTCATCTAAAATTATATATTGTATTAATGGCCATATCTCCGTCAAAAATGGCCCCACTTAAAATATGAAGTTATTTTTAGAAATTGCTCGATTTTTTAAACAAAACTGCATTTAAAGAAAATGTCTTCAGACTCATCTAAAATTATATATTGTATTAATGGCCATATCTCCGTCAAAAATGGCCCCACTTAAAATATGAAGTTATTTTTAGAATTTGCTCGATTTTTGAAACAAAACTGCATTTAAAGAAAATGTCTTCAGACTCATCTAAAATTATATATTGTATTAATGGCCATATCTCCGTCAAAAATGGCCCCACTTAAAAAATGAAGGTATTTTTAGAATTTGCTCGATTTTTGAAACAAAACTGCATTTAAAGAAAATGTCTTCAGACTCATCTAAAATTATATATTGTATTAATGGCCATATCTCCGTCAAAAATGGCCCCACTTAAAATATGAAGGTATTTTTAGAAATTGCTCGATTTTTTGAAACAAAACTGCATTTAAAGAAAATGACTTCAGACTCATCTAAAATTATATATTATATTAATGGCCATATCTCCGTCAAAAATGGCCCCACTTCAAATATGAAGTTATTTTTAGAATTTGCTCGATTTTTGAAACAAAACTGCATTTAAAGAAAATGACTTCAGACTCATCTAAAATTATATATTATATTAATGGCTATATCTGCGTCAAAAAGGGCCCCACTTAAAATATGAAGGTATTTTTAGAATTTGCTCGATTTTTGAAACAAAACTGCATTTAAACAAAATGACTTCAGACTCATCTAAAATTATATATTGTATTAATGGCCATATCTCCGTCAAAAATGGCCCCACTTAAAATATGAAGGTTTTTTTAGAAATTGCTCGATTTTTGAAACAAAACTGCATTTAAAGAAAATGTCTTCAGACTCATCTAAAATTATATATTGTATTAATGGCCATATCTCCGTCAAAAAGGGCCCCACTTAAAATATGAAGTTACTTTTAGAAATTGCTCGATTTTTGAAACAAAACTGCATTTAAACAAAATATCTTCAGACTCATCTAAAATTATATATTGTATTAATGGCCATATCTCCGTCAAAAATGGCCCCACTTCAAATATGAAGTTACTTTTAGAAATTGCTCGATTTTTTGAAACAAAACTGCATTTAAAGAAAATGTCTTCAGACTCATCTAAAATTATATATTGTATTAATGGCCATTATCTCCGTCAAAAATGGCCCCACTTAAAATATGAAGTTATTTTTAGAATTTGCTCGATTTTTTGAAACAAAACTGCATTTAAAGAAAATGTCTTCAGACTCATCTAAAATTATATATTATATTAATGGCCATATCTCCGTCAAAAATGGCCCCACTTCAAATATGAAGGTATTTTTAGAATTTGCTCGATTTTTGAAACAAAACTGCATTTAAAGAAAATGACTTCAGACTCATCTAAAATTATATATTGTATTAATGGCCATATCTCCGTCAAAAATTAAAATATGAAGTTATTTTTAGAAATTGCTCGATTTTTGAAACAAAACTGCATTTAAAGAAAATGACTTCAGACTCATCTAAAATTATATATTGTATTAATGGCCATATCTCCGTCAAAAATGGCCCCACTTAAAATATGAAGTTATTTTTAGAAATTGCTCGATTTTTTGAAACAAAACTGCATTTAAAGAAAATGACTTCAGACTCATCTAAAATTATATATTGTATTAATGGCCATATCTCCGTCAAAAATGGCCCCACTTAAAATATGAAGTTATTTTTAGAAATTGCTCGATTTTTGAAACAAAACTGCATTTAAAGAAAATGACTTCAGACTCATCTAAAATTATATATTGTATTAATGGCCATATCTCCGTCAAAAATGGCCCCACTTAAAATATGAAGTTATTTTTAGAATTTGCTCGATTTTTTGAAACAAAACTGCATTTAAAGAAAATGACTTCAGACTCATCTAAAATTATATATTGTATTAATGGCCATATCTCCGTCAAAAATGGCCCCACTTAAAATATGAAGGTATTTTTAGAAATTTGCTCGATTTTTGAAACAAAACTGCATTTAAAGAAAATGACTTCAGACTCATCTAAAATTATATATTGTATTAATGGCCATATCTCCGTCAAAAATGGCCCCACTTAAAATATGAAGTTATTTTTAGAAATTTGCTCGATTTTTGAAACAAAACTGCATTTAAAGAAAATGACTTCAGACTCATCTAAAATTATATATTGTATTAATGGCCATATCTCCGTCAAAAATGGCCCCACTTCAAATATGAAGTTATTTTTAGAATTTGCTCGATTTTTGAAACAAAACTGCATTTAAAGAAAATGACTTCAGACTCATCTAAAATTATATATTGTATTAATGGCCATATCTCCGTCAAAAAATGGCCCCACTTAAAATATGAAGGTATTTTTAGAATTTGCTCGATTTTTGAAACAAAACTGCATTTAAAGAAAATGACTTCAGACTCATCTAAAATTATATATTGTATTAATGGCCATATCTCCGTCAAAAATGGCCCCACTTCAAATAATGAAGTTATTTTTAGAATTTGCTCGATTTTTGAAACAAAACTGCATTTAAAGAAAATGACTTCAGACTCATCTAAAATTATATATTGTATTAATGGCCATATCTCCGTCAAAAATGGCCCCACTTAAAATATGAAGGTATTTTTAGAATTTGCTCGATTTTTTGAAACAAAACTGCATTTAAAGAAAATGACTTCAGACTCATCTAAAATTATATATTGTATTAATGGCCATATCTCCGTCAAAAATGGCCCCACTTAAAATATGAAGGTATTTTTAGAATTTGCTCGATTTTTGAAACAAAACTGCATTTAAAGAAAATGACTTCAGACTCATCTAAAATTATATATTATATTAATGGCCATATCTCCGTCAAAAATGGCCCCACTTAAAATATGAAGTTATTTTTAGAATTTGCTCGATTTTTTGAAACAAAACTGCATTTAAACAAAATGACTTCAGACTCATCTAAAATTATATATTGTATTAATGGCCATATCTCCGTCAAAAATGGCCCCACTTAAAATATGAAGTTATTTTTAGAATTTGCTCGATTTTTGAAACAAAACTGCATTTAAAGAAAATGTCTTCAGACTCATCTAAAATTATATATTGTATTAATGGCCATATCTCCGTCAAAAATGGCCCCACTTAAAATATGAAGGTATTTTTAGAAATTGCTCGATTTTTGAAACAAAACTGCATTTAAAGAAAATGACTTCAGACTCATCTAAAATTATATATTGTATTAATGGCCATATCTCCGTCAAAAATGGCCCCACTTAAAATATGAAGGTATTTTTAGAAATTTGCTCGATTTTTGAAACAAAACTGCATTTAAACAAAATGACTTCAGACTCATCTAAAATTATATATTGTATTAATGGCCATATCTCCGTCAAAAATGGCCCCACTTAAAATATGAAGGTATTTTTAGAATTTGCTCGATTTTTGAAACAAAACTGCATTTAAACAAAATGACTTCAGACTCATCTAAAATTATATATTGTATTAATGGCCATATCTCCGTCAAAAATGGCCCCACTTAAAATATGAAGTTATTTTTAGAAATTGCTCGATTTTTGAAACAAAACTGCATTTAAAGAAAATGACTTCAGACTCATCTAAAATTATATATTGTATTAATGGCCATATCTCCGTCAAAAATGGCCCCACTCCAAAATATGAAGGTATTTTTAGAAATTGCTCGATTTTTGAAACAAAACTGCATTTAAAGAAAATGACTTCAGACTCATCTAAAATTATATATTGTATTAATGGCCATATCTCCGTCAAAAATGGCCCCACTTACAATAATGAAGGTATTTTTAGAATTTGCTCGATTTTTTATACACAAAACTGCATTTAAAGAAAATGACTTCAGACTCATCTAAAATTATATATTGTATTAATGGCCATATCTCCGTCAAATATGAAGTTATTTTTTAGAATTTGCTCGATTTTTTGAAACAAAACTGGCATTTAAACAAAATGACTTCAGACTCATCTAAAATTATATATTGTATTAATGGCCATATCTCCGTCAAAAATGGCCCCACTTAAAATATGAAGTTATTTTTTTAGAAATTGCTCGATTTTTGAAACAAAACTGCATTTAAAGAAAATGTCTTCAGACTCATCTAAAATTATATATTGTATTAATGGCCATATCTCCGTCAAAAATGGCCCCACTTAAAATATGAAGGTATTTTTAGAATTTGCTCGATTTTTTGAAACAAAACTGCATTTAAAGAAAATGACTTCAGACTCATCTAAAATTATATATTGTATTAATGGCCATATCTCCGTCAAAAATGGCCCCACTTCAAATAATGAATTATTTTTTAAATTTGCTGATTTTTTGAAACAAAACTGCATTTAAAGAAATTGACTTTAGACTCATCTAAAATTATATATTGTATTAATGGCTATATCTCTGTCAAAAATGGCCCCACTTAAAATATGAAGGTATTTTTAGAAATTGCTCGATTTTTGAAACAAAACTGCATTTAAACAAAATGACTTCAGACTCATCTAAAATTATATATTGTATTAATGGCCATATCTCCGTCAAAAATGGCCCCACTCCAAAATATGAAGGTATTTTTAGAAATTGCTCGATTTTTGAAACAAAACTGCATTTAAAGAAAATGACTTCAGACTCATCTAAAATTATATATTGTATTAATGGCTATATCTCCGTCAAAAAGGGCCCCACTTAAAATATGAAGGTATTTTTAGAATTTGCTCGATTTTTTAACAAAAACTGCATTTAAAGAAAATGACTTCAGACTCATCTAAAATTATATATTGTATTAATGGCCATATCTCCGTCAAAAATGCTCTACTTAAAATATGAAGGTATTTTTAGAATTTGCTCGATTTTTTGAAACAAAACTGCATTTAAAGAAAATGACTTCAGACTCATCTAAAATTATATATTGTATTAATGGCCATATCTCCGTCAAAAATGGCCCCACATAAAATATGAAGTTACTTTTAGAAATTGCTCGATTTTTTTAAACAAAACTGCATTTAAAGAAAATGACTTCAGACTCATCTAAAATTATATATTGTATTAATGGCCATATCTCCGTCAAAAATGGCCCCACTTAAAATATGAAGGTATTTTTTAGAATTTGCTCGATTTTTTAAACAAAACTGCATTTAAAGAAAATGTCTTCAGACTCATCTAAAATTATATATTGTATTAAGGGCCATATCTCTGTCGAAAATGGCCCCACTTAAAATATGAAGGTATTTTTAGAATTTGCTCGATTTTTTTAAACAAAACTGCATTTAATGAAAATTACTTCAGACTCATCTAAAATTATATATTGTATTAATGGCCATATCTCCGTCAAAAATGGCTCCACTTAAAATATGAAGGTATTTTCAGAATTTGCTCGATTTTTGAAACAAAACTGCATTTAAAGAAAATGACTTCAGACTCATCTAAAATTATATATTGTATTAATGGCCATATCTCTGTCAAAAATGGCCCCACTTAAAATATGAAGTTACTTTTAGAAATTGCTCGATTTTTGAAACAAAACTGCATTAAAACAAAATGACTTCAGACTCATCTAAAATTATATATTGTATTAATGGCCATATCTCGTCAAAAAATGGCCCCACTCAAAAATGAAGTATTTTCAGAATTTGCTCGATTTTGAAACAAACCAAAA
The DNA here is from genome assembly GCA_018904325.1 of Drosophila murphyi. Taxonomy (NCBI): domain Eukaryota; kingdom Metazoa; phylum Arthropoda; class Insecta; order Diptera; family Drosophilidae; genus Drosophila; species Drosophila murphyi. The sequence continues at coordinate 41,950 of JAEIFX010000246.1, forward strand.
TTATATATTATATTAATGGCCATATCTCCGTCAAAAATGGCCCCACTTAAAATATGAAGTTATTTTTAGAAATTGCTCGATTTTTGAAACAAAACTGCATTTAAACAAAATGACTTCAGACTCATCTAAAATTATATATTGTATTAATGGCCATATCTCCATCAAAAATGGCCCCCTTAAAATATGAAGGTATTTTTAGAAATTTCTCGATTTTTGAAACAAAACTGCATTTAAAGAAAATGTCTTCAGACTCACTCTAAAATATATATATTAATGGCCATATATCCGTCAAAAATGGCCCCACTTCAAATATGAAGGTATTTTTAGAAATTGCTCGATTTTTGAAACAAAACTGCATTTAAACAAAATGACTTCAGACTCATCTAAAATTATATATTATATTAATGGCCATATCTCCGCCAAAAATGGCCCCACTTAAATAATATGAAGTTATTTTTAGAATTTGCTCGATTTTTTAATGCAAATACAAACAAAATGACTTCAGACTCATCTAAAATTATATATTGTATTAATGGCCATATCTCCGTCAAAAATGGCCCCACTTAAAATATGAAGGTATTTTTAGAAATTGCTCGATTTTTGAAACAAAACTGCATTTAAAGAAAATGTCTTCAGACTCATCTAAAATTATATATTGTATTAATGGCCATATCTCCGTCAAAAATGGCCCCACATAAAATATTGAAATTGCTCGATTTTTGAAACAAAAGCTGCATTTAAAAATTTAGAAAATGTCTTCAGACTCATCTAAAATTATATATTGTATTAATGGCCATATCTCCGTCAAAAATGGCCCCACTTAAAATATGAAGGTATTTTTAGAAATTGCTCGATTTTTGAAACAAAACTGCATTTAAAGAAAATGACATCAGACTCATCTAAAATTATATATTGTATTAATGGCCATATCCCTCCGTCAAAAATGGCCCCACGCCAATAATGAAGTTATTTTTAGAATTTGCTCGATTTTTGAAACAAAACCGCATTAAAACAAAATGACTTCAGACTCATCCAAAATTATATATTATATTAATGGCTATCTCTGCGTCAAAAATGGCCCCACTCAGAATATGAAAGTATTTTTAGAAACTGCTCGATTTTTGAAACAAAACTGCATTTAAAGAAAATGACTTCAGACTCATCTAATATTATATATTGTATTAATGGCTATATCTGCGTCAAAAGGGGCCCCACTTAAAATATGAAGGTATTTTTAGAATTTGCTCGATTTTTTATACACAAAACTGCATTTAAACAAAATGACTTCAGACTCATCTAAAATTACATATTGTATTAATGGCCATATCTCCATCAAATATGAAGGTATTTTTAGAATTTGCTCGATTTTTGAAACAAAACCTCATTTAAACAAAATGACTTCAGGCTCATCTAATATTATATATTGTATTAATGGCTATATCTCTGTCAAAAATGGCCCCACATAAAATACGAAGTTACTTTTAGAAATAGCTCGATTTTTTAAACAAAACTGCATTACAACAAAATGACTTCAGGCTCATCTTAAATTATATATTGTATTAATGGCCATATCTCCGTCAAAAATGGCCCCACTTAAAATATGAAGCTATTTTTAGAATTTGCTCGATTTTTGAAACAAAGCTGCATTTAAAGAAAATGACTTCAGACTCATCTAAAATTATATATTGTATTAATGGCCATATCTCCGTCAAAAATGGACTCACTTAAAATATGAAGTTACTTTTAAAAATTGCTCAATTTTTGAAACAAAACTGCATTTTACGAAAATGTCTTCAGACTGATCCAAAATTATATATTGTATTATTGGCCATATCTCCGTCAAAAATGGCCCCACTTAAAATATGAAGTTACTTTTAGAAATTGCTCGATTTTTGAAACAAAGCTGCATTTAAAGAAAATGACTTCAGACTCATCTAAAATTATATATTGTATTAATGGCCATATCTCCGTCAAAAATGGCCCCACATATAATATGAAGTTACTTTTAGAAATTGCTCGATTTTTGAAACAAAACTGCATTAAAACAAAATGACTTCAGACTCATCTAAAATTATATATTGTATTAATGGCCATATCTCCGTCAAAAATGGCCCCACTTAAAATCTGAAGCTATTTTTAGAATTTGCTCGATTTTTGAAACAAAACTGCATTTAAAGAAAATGTCTTCAGACTCATCTAAAATTATATATTGTATTAATGGCCATATCTCCGTCAAAAATGGACTCACTTAAAATATGAAGTTACTTTTAAAAATTGCTCGATTTTTGAAACAAAGCTGCATTTCACGAAAATTAGTTCAGACTCATCTAAAATTATATATTATATTAATGGTCATATATATGTCAAAAATATCCCCACTTCAAATATGGAATTAATTTTAGAAATTGCTCTATTTTTTAAACAAAGCTGCATTTAAATTATATGTTGTATTAATGGCCATATCTCCGTCAAATATGAAGGTATTTTTAGAATTTGCTCGATTTTTGAAACAAAACTTCATTTAAACAAAATGTCTTCAGGCTCATCTAATATTATATATTGTATTAATGGCTATATCTCTGTCAAAAATGGCCCCACATAAAATACGAAGTTACTTTTAGAAATTGCTCGATTTTTTAAACAAAACTGCATTTAAACAAAATGACTTCAGACTCATCTAAAGTTATATATTGTATTAATGGCCATATCTCCGTCAAAAATGGCCCCACTCAAAATCTGAAGGTATTTTTAGAAATTGCTCGATTTTTGAAACAAAACTGCATTTAAAGAAAATTACTTCAGACTCATCTAAAATTATATATTATATTAAGGGCTATATCTGCGTCAAAAGGAGCCCCACTTAAAATATGAAGGTATTTTTAGAATTTGCTCGATTTTTTATACACAAAACTGCATTTAAACAAAATGACTTCAGACTCATCTAAAATTATATATTGTATTAATGGCCATATCTCCGTCAAAAATGGCCCCACTTAAAATATGAAGTTACTTTTAAAAATTGCTCGATTTTCGAACAAAGCTGCATTTAAAGAAAATGACTTCAGACTCATCTAAAATTATATATTATATTAAGGGCTATATCTGCGTCAAAAGGAGCGCCACTTAAAATATGAAGGTATTTTTAGAATTTGCTCGATTTTTTATACACAAAACTGCATTTAAACAAAATGACTTCAGACTCATATAAAATTATATATTGTATTAATGGCCATATCTCTGTCAAAAATGGCCCCACTTAAAATATGAAGTTACTTTTAAAAATTGCTCGATTTTCGAACAAAGCTGCATTTAAAGAAAATGACTTCAGACTCATCTAAAATTATATATTATATTAAGGGCTATATCTCTGTCAAAAATGGCCCCACTTAAAATATGAAGGTATTTTTAGAATTTGCTCGATTTTTTAAACAAAACTCTTTAAAAAAAGTATTTAAAAATGACTTCAGACTCATCTAAAATTATATATTGTATTAATGGCCATATCTCTGTCAAAAATGGCCCCACTTCAAATATGAAGTTATTTTTAGAAATTGCTCGATTTTTGAAACAAAACTGCATTTAAAGAAAATATCTTCAGACTCATTTAAAATTATATATTGTATTAATGGCCATATCTCCGTCAAAAATGGCCCCACTTGAAAAATTAAGGTATTTTTAGAATTTGCTCGATTTTTGAAACAAAACTGCATTTAAACAAAATGACTTCAGACTCATCTAAAATTACATATTGTATTAATGGCCATATCTTCGTCAAAAATGGCCCCACATAAAATATGAAGTTACTTTTAGAAATTGCTCGATTTTTGAAACAAAACTGCATTTAAAGAAAATGACTTCAGACTCATCTAAAATTATATATTATATTAATGGCCATATTCCGTCAAATGGCCCACTTAAATTGAAGGTATTTTTTAGAAATTTGCTCGATTTTTGAAACAAAACTGCATTTAAAGAAAATTACTTCAGACTCATCTAAAATTATACATTATATTAATGGCCATATCTCCGTCAAAAATGGCCCCACTTCAAATATGGACGTATTTTTAGAAATTGCTCGATTTTTTAAACAAAACTGCATTTAAACAAAATGACTTCAGACTCATCTAAAATTATATATTGTATTAATGGCCATATCTCCGTCAAAAATGGCCCCACTTAAAATCTGAAGGTATTTTTAGAATTTGCTCGATTTTTTGAAACAAAACTGCATTTAAAGAAAATGTCTTCAGACTCATCTAAAATTATATATTGTATTAATGGCCATATCTCCGTCAAAAATGGCCCCACATAAAATATGAAGTTACTTTTTAGAAATTTGCTCGATTTTTTGAAACAAAACTGCATTTAAACAAAATGACTTCAGACTCATCTAAAATTATATATTGTATTAATGGCCATATCTCTGTCAAAAATGGCCCCACTTCAAATATGAAGGTATTTTTAGAATTTGCTCGATTTTTGAAACAAAACTGCATTTAAAGAAAATGACTTCAGACTCATCTAAAATTATATATTGTATTAATGGCCATATCTCCGTCAAAAAATGGCCCCACTTCAAAATATGAAGGTATTTTTAGAAATTGCTCGATTTTTTGAAACAAAACTGCATTTAAAAGAAAATGACTTCAGACTCATCTAAAATTATATATTGTATTAATGGCCATATCTCCGTCAAAAATGGCCCCACTTAAAATATGAAGTTACTTTTAGAAATTGCTCGATTTTTGAAACAAAAGCTGCATTTAAAGAAAATGACTTCAGACTCATCTAAAATTATATATTATATTAATGGCCATATCTCCGTCAAAAATGGCCCCACTTCAAATATGAAGGTATTTTTAGAAATTGCTCGATTTTTGAAACAAAACTGCATTTAAACAAAATGACTTCAGACTCAT